>CAUYON010200698.1:0-32351 GCA_963573935.1 Arctocebus calabarensis | reverse complement strand
TTATATAGTGATCAAGGAAATGCCATGAAGGATATCTGTAACAGTATGATCAAAATATTTCTGAATGTATATGAATCGTGCCCTGTGATTGCACCAATGTACATAATTATGATTCAATAAAATTATTAAAAAAAAATTATTTAGTAAAGGCAAAAATAAATAAATAAATATGTTGGTGATAATTTTTTGAAATTTAAAATATCATTAAATCACTTGAGCTCTCTTGAAGGATAACACAGTTTTATAAGCCCATCAGGTAGCAAATATGCCTGAGAAAATCATGTAAATAAAATTTTCCATGTTTTCCATATTCAAGATACTTTGTTATTAACAGAGAAATGTGAATGTGATCAAAATATACTAATATACTAGTTTTCATAATTTGCTCACTTGAAGCTAAAAATCTGACTCTCATTAGTTTATTTGACATTTCAGTTTTTGAAAATTTGAGGACGACTCCATCCTAAAAATATACTCCTTTGCACATTCAGTAAATGTTTCCTTGCACCACCAGCCTGTCTCTCAGTTCTGCTGGTCCCTTCTTGTCTAGAAGATATGTGGGTGCATCTCAATTTTTTCTTTCAGGCCTTTGAATGTGCCTTACCACACCCCTCATGCTCTCCATTCTCATAACTGCACGTGCAAAGCTGGATCTCAAGCCCACATTCTCCCACCTTCATTTCAGTCTCTCACATAGCCAAAAATTTCACATGCCATATTTTCCTCCATAAATTTCTCATCTGCATTTATTTCTTATATTGGAAAATGGTGTACTTATGTATTATATGTCTGGTTATTTCGACAATATTCTTGTTCTTTCTTGTATTCTCACTTCAGTTTTGTCCAATGTACCTTCAAAATATCTCTTTTATATGTAATGCTGTCCAATTCTATAGCCAACCCCTAAGTCTAAGCCAACCCTATAGCCAACCCCTAAGTCTAAGTCCCTGCATACTCTTACTGCAATATTGCCATAGCCAGCTATCTGTTTTCCCCAACTCTACTTGACTAGCACATCCATTTTTAATAGTGTGATTTGTTACAATGCATATCCTGCCATGTCAAGAAGCAACTTCAGTCTCTTTGAAAGCTTTCTATGAGACTAAATTAGTTTTGTGGGCTTTAAAACCCTGACTTATTTAGTACTACCTCCCTCTCTTTAGTTAGCCTTATTTGGGATATTTATAGGCTTTCTGCATTCCAGATGGCATAAACTTCCTTCAACTCATCTACTTGTCCCCGTCCCAAGACTATCATACAAACTGCTCTATCTGCAAAAAAAAAAAAAAAAGAAAAAAGAAAAAGAAAAAATAAGATACCTTTGTTAAAAACTTTATACGTCCCTACTACTTAATCTATCATATTAGGATTTATAATATAGGTCTCAACTTTACCTAACCATGGCCAGTCCCAGACTTGAATTGCTTTGACTTCATTATTCTTCACTTT
Source organism: Arctocebus calabarensis (assembly GCA_963573935.1). NCBI lineage: Eukaryota > Metazoa > Chordata > Mammalia > Primates > Lorisidae > Arctocebus > Arctocebus calabarensis. Next base: position 30,902 of record CAUYON010200698.1, on the reverse strand, counting down.
TACTTTGAAACACTTAGTTTAATGAAGGTCTTTTTTCTTAGGTCTGCCTTAACTTACAACATCCTATAAAATTTATTATAAGTTTTTCATTAAAGTAAATAGGTAAATTAGTTTCATTTGTAAAAATATGCTATAATACATATGTATGTTAAATATACAAAATTATATTTTTCCATTAATGTATGAGAATTATTCTATTGTAGCTTATGCAAAAATATTTATATCTGTACTGTATGTTTTGAGTTGCTGAAGACAGAGATGGAGAGACATAGAGAAAAAAACAGAGAGAGATGAAGGGAAGGAGCAGGAAGTAAGACAGAAAGAAGAAAGGGCTCTATAATTTTTAATTTTCTGGAAAAATAATAGCAGTGAAAATGAGAATTTTGTATGCCAGAAAACTGCTGTGTTCATGCTGAAGTGTGAGGTATTCTTGTTAGAACAGTTTAAACCAGTCTCACAGAAATGATGGTTAAACATAGTTCCCTGTAACAGCCTCCTAGTAGAAATTCACATATGAAACATTACCTTCCTCAGAAAATTGTCTTCAATTTAACAAATATGGCCTTTTTAATGTATGATATTTAATCTATTTATTGATCCAAAATGCACATCTCCTTGGAGAATAGTGCAGTGGAGCAATAAAGCTATAATAACAAATGACTCAAAACCAAGAAGTACTTTTCACCTGAAATAGTGAACATTAGTGGTAAGGTACTTTTATTTGCTAGAACTTGACAGAAGTTATTAATTCTCAAATTCCTTTTGGTAATAGAAAAGGCTGAATATTCATCCCCAGAGAAAAATGGTTGGGGATTTGGTACCTGTATGAACATTTTGTGACCTATTATATGATATGTACACTGTAAGCTTCTTGATATCTTTTTGGCCTTACATAATGAATATAACTTTCAGAAATCCTAGATATACTCTTAAAGAATAGGTTAATTTTAGTCTAATGTTTTCAAAAGGAATATTAAAAACAATTTCTAGCTTCTAGAAATTTTAAATTTGAATACAGCCATATATGTACTAATCCCCTTATATTCTTCTCTTTTTCATTTATATTTTCCTTTTAAATACCCATGAGCTAATTGAAAGCCAAAAGAGAGGAAGATGGAAGATATATGGCAAAGTAGTTTGATAAAACTTTCTCCCCAAAACATGAATAACATGCAGACAACTGCTACCAGGCACGGACATACCTTTGTATGCACGGTCAGTTCTGCTATAATTCTAGTTTTTAAAAATCCAGGTTTGTTTCAAAATGACTGATACATAAGGAGCAAGTTCAGCCTAACACAAATTCTGTATTTGCTTAAGGGTGATATTCTCTAGGATAAACACTGTGAGTGGAAAAAGTGCAACTGGGTGAATTGAACTCAGCAGGAATAAACAAGACCCACACGTGACAGACGTCTGTCCTCCTCAGCTCACCTCATTTTTCGTGAACCCATTGACATCCAGTGTGACAACTTTCAGAGAATCCCCTTTCCACAACTTTATAATAACTTACAAGGTGAAATCCTCAAGTGTCCACTTTCCAAGTAAATTTGCAACACAAAGTGCCATATTTATGTAGTGTTTGTGAATTGCTTAACCATTTTTGTGCATCAATTTATGCTATCTTTTTTATTAGGTTTGTCTTTTGTTTATCATTGACAAGCTTTTTGCATGTGATGTATCTAGTCCCAATATTTCCATATGTATTTTCTACTGTGTTATTTTGCAGAGAAGAGTGATTTTAAGAACACGACATTAGAATAGACTGTACCTGGGGTGATTCAGTGCTCCTATAACATTTCTATATGCAGGGCTTCTGTAAAAGTTTTGCATGTTTACAGCATTATGATTTATGCTCTCCACTAGAAATAAAGGCAGCTCCTATATATTTGTCTACTTGGGTTTTTCTTCATTTGCTTAATAAAATTAAAGTAATATATTTTGATTCTGACTGAATTTATAAATTCAATCATGATTCATTGGTAATACTTGACTAGAAATGAATTACCTTAATGATTAAAATTACTTGATTGCTACTTAGGTTATTAATTTTTAGATTAAGTTCCAAATTTAAATATGATAGCCTAAAATTCCCTAAATCCCCATTTTACCAAGTCATTTTCTGGCAGACACTGAGGTAGTCTCTATGTCAGAAACACCCCACTGGACTTTCAAAATATGACTTAGTAATTAAAAAAAAATTGTTCTGACTGTAACTGAACAGTCAAATTTTCCACGTCCAAGTGGATGTGGAAACCCCTGTTTTCTAGATCTTCATCTTATCAGCTCTACAATTAAGACTGTTACCAATTTCCTGAACCTGGAACAGACTCGTATGTTATCTGGTTCATATACATTCTATATTTCAGCTTTTCTCACCATGTCTTGTTAATTTTCTTATTTATATGTCTTCCAGTTTTTTTCCTGATCTGTGCCTCAGGATTTGGGCACTTCCACGGTGCACTGTGCTGTACATAATCTGACTCTTGAACAGGCTTATAACTTACAACATCTTCAAAGCTTTCAGGCAAAAATACTTGTAGCTAGAATTATTTACTGCAATTTTATTTATTTCAAGTTGTTCAGAGAAATCTGGTGCTTATGAGACTATTTTATGTTTAACAGAAGAGCAGCTGTATAGGGAGGAGGGATGAGGTCTGGATGAAAGGAAATCAATTTTTATTTTTTGCAATTATAATTTGAAATGACTGGAAGAAAGTCCAATACAATAGTTTGAGAAAAGTATATCTTTAAGATTTTAGAAACCCTAATTTAGAAATAAGATGTTAACAGTTTAATTCAAAAAATGAGATAGAAAACCAAGGCCTTCTGGTCGTGTCTCAAACTCTGTAGTATTCTGGCAGCAATGAAAATATCATATATGGAGATATACTTTCAATACTAGTATCACGATGCTGCAAGAAATTCTCCTGGTAGTAGTTATCTAAAAAGCCACAGTATTTCCACGTGCAAATACAATTGTTTCTATGATGATTTAAATGATGTTAAATATAAAAAGTACCTATAAAGCAGTGTCAGGATAGAAGTAGCAATGATAATAAATTATCCATTTTGAAACATAGCATTCAAGTCAGGTCTTAACTTGGGCTTTCCTTTGCTTCTTTTTTTTTTTTTTTTTTTTTTTTGAGACAGAGTCTCTCTCTGTCTCCCTGAGTAAATTGCCAGTGGCGTCATAGCTCAGGGCAACCTAAAACTCTTTGGGCTCCTTTTGCCTTAGACTCCCAAGAAGCTGGGACCTTAGGTATCTACCTCAAAAGTCTGCCTATTACTTGGGTATCTTTATAAACAGAAATGAATCAAAGAAAAATATTCCATAAAATATACTGCTGAAGCATTGGTTTTAGATCTAATTTTAGGTTCCTTTATAGTATACTTATTAAAGAAAATGCAGTCTTCTCTATAACAAAATAATGCAATATTCAAGTAATTACAACGGAAAACTGAGAATGTGTATTTATAATTCCTAAACTAAACTCTGCAATGTTCAAATAAATTCTCATAATGTGTTTGTGACAACTCAATAATATAAGAAAGTAATTCTGAAGGTTAGTTATTAATTAGTAATGATTAGTATCTAACCATGGCAATAAGAGCAATGCTATAGTAAATTCTATGAAAAATAATTAAATAGGATGAAACATCTGGATGATCCAATGTACCACCATCAAGCTGTAGCAGGAAATTTTCTATAACAAATTCCTATGAAGTAGGCCAACAATAACTTTTACAATAACTCATTTTTATTTAGTTTATATGGATTTAGGCTTCACAGTATAGTTCACATATCCATGAAGCCTCATTACATAGCTCTGGAAAAACTCAAAAATACAAACATTAAGACATTTTACCCATCAAAGCCACACATAGATCTTTATTTTGGAAGCATAGTAAGGACATTACTAATATGCTATATTATGATTTTCTTTAAGACTTCAGGTTATACTACAAGTCTATAGTGATCAAAACAGCATGGTACTGGCCCAAAAATAGAACAGAATAGAGAATCTATTATAGAGAATCTGATCTATAGAACAGAATAGAGAATATAGAGATGAACCGATTCACATATTGTCATTTGATCTTTGATAAACCTTACAAAAGTATGCACTGGGGAAAAGAATCCCTACTTAATAAATAGTGCTGGGAGAACTGGTTAGTCACACATAGAAGACTGAAAATGGACCCAAACCTCTCACCATGGACAAAAATTGATCCTTGCTGGATAAAAGATTTCAATTTAAAACACAAAATAATCAAAATTCTAGAAGAGAGTTGGGGTAAAACACTTTAAAATATTAGCCTGAGAAAAGATTTTATGAGGAAGACACCCCACGGCAATTACAGCAATACCAAAATTAAATTAACAGGATATGATCAAGCTAAAAAGCTTCTGCATAGCAAGGGTACAACAACCAAAGCAAATAGACAGAATTGGAGGAGATTTTTGCATGTTACAAAATCTACAAAGGCTGATAACTAGAATCTATAGAGAACTCAAATTAATTAATAAGAAAAAAGCAAATGACTCTTTCTATAAGTGAGCGAGAGACTTGAATAGAAACTTCTCTGAAGATGACAGATGAATGGCCAAAAAACATGAAAAAATGTTTGTTGCCATCAATTATCAGAGAAATGCAAGTCAAAATCACCCTGAGATATTACCTAACTCCAGTAAGATTAGCCCACATCACAAAGTCCCCAAACTGAAGATGTTGTTGTGGATGTAAAGAGAAGGGAACACTTCAACACTTTTGGTGAGATTGTAAACTCACCAACCTCCGTGGAAAGAAGTATGGAGAATTCTCACAGAATTAAAGGTCGCCCTTCTTTTGGATCTCATAATTCCATTAATAGGTATCTACCCAGAATAACAAAAATCATTTTGCCACAAAGACACCTGCACCAGAATGTATATTGCAGCTCAATTCATAATCACCAAGGCGTGGAAGGAACCCAAGTGCCCATTAACCCATGAATGGATTAACAAAATGTGTTATATGTATACCATGGAATACTATTCAGCCTTAAGAAAAGATGGAGACTTTACATCTTTTATGTTTACCTGGATAGAGTTGAAACACATTCTTCTTAGTAAAGTATCTCAGGAATGGAAAAAAATAAAATCCAAGATATTTAATACTAATATGAAACCAATATATAAACAATGCATATCCTCACGAATGATACAACACAAATACAGTACAGCAAGGGGACAGAGGTCAGAATAATATAACTGGAAAATTTGTACCCTCATATTAATTTGAAGTGAAAAAAAAAGAAAAAGGAAAAAGCCAAAGGGTTGATTTCTAGGCAAAGAAGTCATAGGTGCCAACCAAATTAGTGGATTGCTTTGGTTACCTACTGTACCACCTAGAATCCTAAGCTCTGCACTTCATTTAGAATGGAATACCATCACATCTGATGAATGCCAAAGAAATGCATGCAAATGTTCAACAGATGACCTTTTTTGTTGTGAATTGACACTTAACCATCTGCAACTAGGTGAATAGTGTCAAATATTTGTAAGTGTAAAATTAAATAGGATTGCTAAATTTAAAAAAAGTAATAAAAACAAACATACAAAATCCTAATACAGACTATTTCAAAATGAGGTATAAAAACCTGACTGTTTCAAAATGAGAGATAAAAGATGGCTAAATGGTGAGAAGTCCTTTCTGTTGTACCAAAATGATACATATACGTGTAAAATTGCATGTCTTGCTTTATCTACACAGTAATTATTGTGATAGAATCAGGTCACAGATGTCTATATTCATTTCCAATCTCCCTTCTTAATCATTTATTTTCCTTATTGCTTTAAACATCTACTCAAATGTAGTTCTCATGTTATTTTCAAAAAAATATTTTGTGCTCTATATCTAGTATTTATCAACCATGTGTGGGTAACTTAAATTATATATCTTTTTCACTTTATTATAGTATATAAAGGCACTATAATCAAAAAACTTAATATTTGTCACGAATGACACTAAAGACTGTAGCAATGTCTAGGAGCACAAAACTAGTATGTAAAAGATAAATTTAGGTTAAGGGAGAGCAGACTCCACAGAGTGAGAATGTGGGTAAAAAAAGGGAACATGATTCTTCATACTGTTCGTTACTCTCAGGATGTCCGAGCATTGAAGGCGTGCTGGAGGCTTCAGTGACCACTAAACGTTCAACTGACTAAAAGTCAAGCAGAAGCAAAAACACAGTGTTAGTTCAAAATGCCAGGCTTGTAAGGTTATCTGGCAGGAGCTTCAGTGTGGTCTCGTCCGATGGGTTGTCACTGTCAAATTATTCTGAAGCTATATCACATTCACTTCATTTTTTTCTCAGAAGCAGAGAAACAGGGATTAGAGCAAAACCAGCCTAGGCCTCTTGTTCAGAAGCCAAGGTAAGCTGGAGAAGTAAAAATTTTCTCTCTCTCTCTCTCTCTCTCTCTCACACACACACACACACACACACAGCACCAAGGGACTCCTCTGGTTTAGAGTAGCCTATAGGAACATATTAGACAATTCACAATATCACAATTCACATATATAGATGGAGAAGTTCCTATACAACCACATCACGAAATAGAAAACTGAGCAGTTTATTTAAAAGATGATATTGTGTTTTTGAGAGTAATATATAATTCAACAACAAAACAAAACAAAAGAAAAGAAAAACAGGGCCTATAGCTTCATTTTTTTCTTGGAAGCAAAGATCTAAGTGAGATCTAAAGGCATATAATTTAAATTACCCTCACATGATTGAAAATACTAGCTCTAAGCAGAGATCTAATGTTTAAGTGAGATCTTAGACATTATTTGGGTTTGCTTTATCATTTTATGGAAATGAACTATGCCCCGTGATGGTCAAGTGACTTATCTAATATCATCACAGAGGCATCAAGAGTTGTTTTTATTTCTAATAATTTCCAACATAACACTCAATAAAAACTCTTTAGAGATTCATTTAATAGCTATATAATAATAATACTAAAGAGGTTCATAAAAATGCTTTTTATCATTATGAAAGTGTTCATACTAAAAATAGCACCTTCTATTAAATTTTATTAGTTTATTAAAAAAATGTATTTTGTTCTATATGGAGGCATTTAGAATTTATTACTGAAGAAATGTTTAACTTAAAGAAAATTTCAAGTTTATTTGGAACACGTATTATAAATACTTCTTTGAGTAAGAAATTAGTAGTAATTATCATTATGAGTTTATTTTCAAAGACAATCATTTTGTAGTCCCAGCTACTCGGGAGGCTGAGGCAAGAGAATCGCCTAAGCCCAGGAGTTGGAGGTTGCTGTGAGCTGTGTGACTCCACGGCACTCTACTGAGGGTGATAAGTGTTGCAGACATAAATCTCAGGAAAGCAAGGCAAACAATCCCGTCAAGGTTCTTACTGCACTTGCATTCCTACTAAACAGACTAACTGTGCAGCTGATTATGTTAATTACATGGATTTACTCGCTATTTTTTACTGCTTCAAAGTATTATGATCTTAATACAAACAAAGTCTTGATAAGAAAGTCATTCAGAGGCCAACTCAAGGGCCAAATCCTAGCTGACTCACAGTCACACACCACAGATGTGATGTTTTAATACTCTGACAGCCCTGTGTCCAAACAGATAGACTCCTCTGGCCCAAGGAGGAAAGAAGTCTTTCTTCTCTTTATCTGGTCTGCAGCAAGTCTTCTTGAGTTGAGCTAAGTTTAAAGAATCTACATTCATAACTTCCAAAAACACTCTCTCAATGCACACAGCCTTGCCTTGGCAGAGGGCAGCTTCAAGGCCTCTAGCCAGCTGCTGCACTCAGCTGTATGGGGGTGGGGAGTACATAAAACACGCTAGGCTTCAGAAATATTAAAGTGAAAGGATCTCACACTTCGTGTTCAAAGCCAGGAAAATGGGTCTGAATTGAAATCCCCATAACTGTCTCCCTTTGTCTAGACTTTGTTCCCTATTCCTAATAATATTTCTAATCTACTAACAATTAGTGGTGAATATTGGTTTTAAACTTATAAAATCATTATTACTAGTAAAGTAAGCGCCTAATGTAAGTAATATGACTCCTCTAAGTATCCCCACACGCACCCTTCAATTAAGTTTAGTTCTAAAAAGGTTCTTAAGTGATAGGTATTGGAAATCAGTGTGCCTTATCAGAATTTTAATAATTATCTTAAAATCTAAGATCAGCTTAGTTGAATGCTCATGTACACGACAACTTAGAGCTGTAGGTTTTTCTTAACGTGTGTAATAGGAAAAAAGAAATCTCTGAACCTTAGTTGAGTGTCACTATGAAAAACTGGCAGCAAACAAAAGATTTTGAGATGCTAGATAGCCAAAAGATTAGATGGAAAGAGATTGTCAGAAAAAAGTGAAATGTTGTCAATGCAGTCTCCCCATATTCTCTTATCAAATCCATTTTGTAGCAGGCATCATGAAAAATAAAAGCATATTTCTAGTCTCTCTGAGTCAGGACTATGTGTTTAGTTGAATCATATGTTACCTGTCAAAATACAAACCTATCCAATTGTGATCTAAAGCTGCACATAGAAATTCTATCAAGGAGTCATCTAATAACAGTCTTTATTTGAAATAGGCTTTTGGGACCTGGTCTCAAACTAACTCAGTTACAAATATATAGAAGTCTGTTTCTGCCCCGAGAATCAAGTCCATCACTGTTGTTCAGTAAATTTCCAAATTCTTCACTAGATTTCTACCACTGGTTTTAATAAAGAACTTATTTACTTTCTTTTAATCAATCAATGAATTATTTCAGATTCATTAGTATAGTAAAGAATCCACACATAAATGAAACCATTGTTTTACATGTAAATCATAGTTCTAATAACGTGCATGAAAGCTTTAAGAATTATTTTATTATAAGGACTAGACAATACTTTTTATTTCCTGCTTATGAAAGGTCTTAGAATCATTATCTTAACTATACAAAAGCAAAATACAACTTAACTTCACAATTCTTTTTTGTATTTGTAATTTTGGGTATTTTGGGGTTTCTTTTTTTCTTAATATGGGAATATATAGCTTCATATCCTTACAGGGTACATGTAATATTTTGATACATGCATGTAATGTTCTTTTTAATGACTGTGGTTCTCTACATTTTCTGTAAATTTATGCATGTCTAGCTTTGTGGTCAAAAGGTTTACAGATGTTTAATATTATAAATCTATTTCAGGTTTTTTTCTCTATTGCACTTTTTTATAGTATATTTTCTTTTGAATCAAATTCCTCATGAAGATATAGAAAATTCAAAATCCTTTAACTAAGAAGGAAGATTGTTGCCAACTGAATATTAGTAGAACTAAACCTAGTTCTATAATCAATATTGATCATCATGGAGCAAATGGTGATAAATCAATTGGTGGTAGCATTTCAGAGAAAACATAGACCTAGGACAGAAAAGCATATTATATTCAGTCACTTTTTCAGGAAATATAGTGAAAACACAGGCTAAAACTCATGAGGAATAAAAACTAGATTCTACCCAGGTCTACCTACAGGAACCTCTAGAAAATGTTATCTGACTTAATCTGGTTTGTTGTACAGACTGTGAGAAGCATTATATCAAAATATGAAAGAATTTAATTTCATTGAAAATTAATTTATTTAATCCTTTAAACTGATCATCAACAAGTTATTTCTATCACTATTTCACATGAAAATTGGAAAGTTTAAATATGGCAAGTAATTTGTATGACAGCATAATATTAGTAAAGAGTGTGGTTGGGATTGGGGCCCAGATTTATCTGGCCTCTAACTATTTTTCCAGCTATGACAACATGTGATGCAGACATCAGGAAAAATAAAAGCATATTTCTAGTCTCTCTGAGTCAGGACTATGTGTTTCATTGAATCATGTGTTACCTGTCAAAATACAAACCTAATATTTGAGTAAAAGACTCATATATTCTCAGTGTATAATTGAAAATCAGTATCTAGAAAGACTTTGAGCATTACTAAATAAAATTTGAATCTCAAATGGGCAGATCCTAGTGAATAAATGAGAATTATATAAATGGTATGCATGTTCATTATTTAAACTTATACAATAAGTTTATATAAAAACCAATTGCTAACTAATTCAAGTGTGAACTCCTATAGTCCAACACTGTTCTTGAACTCTAACAGAAATGCAGACACACAAATCTGATCTATCGATTTTAGGAGATAACAATCCTACACTTGTGAGGCACCTAGATTCAAAATGCTAATGATTACAATGGTATTAGTTTTATGATAAGTTTAAAATAAAGACTAGTATTTATCTGAGGAATATTGTAAATTGTATTACCTAATACTTGAAAATCCTCAGAATGATCATAAAACATGAAATAAAAATGCTACCAATGCAAAAATTAATCATAAATAACCTAAAAGCCTATTATTATTCAATACATAGTTTGAAAAGAATATTTTCAAAGCACATAGTATACAAACTTTTTTTTTAATTTTTGTTGTTAGAGTCTCAATCTCTCACCCTGGGCAGAGTGCTGTAGCATCATAGCTCACAGCAACCTTCAACTCTTGGGCTCAAGCAAACCTCTTGCCTCAGTTTTTCTATTTTTAACAGAGACAGGGCTCGCTTTTGTTCAGGCTGGTCTCAACCTCATGAGCTCCAGCAATCCACCCTCCTTGACCTCCCAGAGTGCTAGGATTACAGGTGTGAGCCCCTACACCCTGCCAAACCCCCCAATTTTTTTTTAATTTCACTTTGGTCTATATATTTAGGTATATTAATAGGATAACTACATGTAAATTATTTCGGTTTTGACTCTAATATTATTCTTTCATTGGTCTATGTTTTATTTAATTTTGACAGAAAATAGATATGTAAGCTTTTGAAGTGGGGGTGAGAAGGTATCTGAAACATTTCCTAAAAATATATTTGTCACAGTTATGCCTTTTCATCTCAGCAAAGAGACAAAGCTGAACATGTGGGTCAGTGAGTGCCTTGAATACTGTGGCATGAATATAGCAAATCCAAGTGCAAAACAAAGAGCTGCTACCACAAAGCAAAAGACTCTCTTTTTAAATAAATCTAGTTTTTCAGTGACAAATATTGAGAGGATCCACCCCCTGACTTCTATCACAGATTGCCAATCACACATGGACTTTTCTGTTATTTCCACTGTTCCCTGAATATAGAATCTAAATCCTACCCAAGTTTAAATTCTTTAAAATAGATTCTGAAAGGCAAGGGAAAGAGTAGGCGAAGCTGGGAGAATTAGGGAAGGATAGAGAAAGCTAAAAGACATAAGGTCAAGACTAAAGCTATAAGCTACAGGACCTAGGATGATTGGCAAAGGAACAGAATCCCCAGGCTGATGTAGGCACCATGCTCAAAAAGAAACTCAGAACATCCTTTCTCTTCACGAAGTAAAACTGTTATTTTTAAAATTGATATAAAATTTGGATCTAGCATAAATAATGTTAAAATGACCAAGTACTCTTATACAATTTATACAAAAAGTGGTGCCGATAGAGGTCAAAGAAAAAACAAAGGACAAGCAAGGAGGAAGTGAGTTCAACTGAGGTGCATCCTTACATTCTCACCGTAACCCTAAAACTAATGATTTTTATTTCCTCTGGGAGAATTTGAATATTCCAAGTAAGTCAGAAAACTTTTCTTGTTTCTGTCAATCAGTAACACATTGATACTCCAAATCCTCTTTAGAATAGGGTAGAATATGGAAATGTAATAAACAGAAAAATTTATACATAGACTAGTTTATTGACGGTAGATATAAAAATCCATCAACAGTTTCAAGCCTTGTCTAATGGCTCTACAGGTGTTTATAATGTATTCAGTAGAAAAAAGTAGGTGTTAGGGAAATTAGCTAAATAAAATTAAAGACATATACAGTCACATATACAGTATCACTAGTTCCTATGGAGATGCTTATGTGTATTTATTTAACCTGTTGTGACAATCAAGCCATAAAATTAGAAAGAAGAATAAGAAATATAAAATAATAATCTTTGTCACTCATGAACGAGATCTTCAGATTTTAATCCCAGAATCATGCAAAGCACTGTGAAAATACATTTTGGTTTTCCCAAACACACAAAAGATGATTAATACTTTCATGATTTTCCCAACAATGGAATGACCACACTCCTAAATTTCATAAATTTATCAAAATTAGCATATGCTTTTAAGATCTTAATAATTAATTCTATCATGTAGGTAAGCCTCTGTAATTCCTCAAAGTCATTTCATTCTAAAAAGATTTTGCAGTATATTTGTAATACCCTTTCCTGATATTCTATAATGGTGATCTCTGTGAAGTAAAATATGTATTACTCATAAATATTCTGTTAAGTAAAAAATAAATCAAGCCTGATTACATGTGAATGAGATAATACTTTGTTCCATGTTCCTTTTCCATAGTTACTCTTTTAATTCATAAAAATTATGTTTCCAATCACAAAGTATAAATAAAAATGCAGATATTTCTTCTTTTTAAAATTTAATATTACCCTACTCTTTAATCATAAATAGCAGATTGTGAGGTGGAATGTTTTATTTCAAACTCCAATAGAAAGTCAGTATTTAAACCTGCATCAAAGGGGACTAAACTATCATGCTCTTTTATGTCCTAATCTACTTTGTAGAAATTGTACAATACGAAATTACTCACTTATACAAATGGGCAAGTTTTTGTAAGGAAGAAATATTCAGTACCAAATTATTTATATCAGCAAAAAAAGTTAAATTAGCTAAATATACAATCACGGAAAAATTATTTAGTAAAATGTGACATAGATACAAGAGAGAAATTTAGGCATGTAAAATATTTCCAGAAATGTAATGTGGATTATTTTTAATATCACTATTAATTAAAAATATATGCATGTGAGCAAACAGTAATAAAATATAAAAGGAGTAATTGTTAAGAGGTAGAATGGCACCAATCTTCAGCACACAAATATGAACTTGTCATTACTGTACATGATTTTGACAATGAAAACTGATAAAGCTGTACTTTGGTATTTCTAGATGTAAGGGCTAGAAATGATTGTTGTCATGTTTATATTATGTAAACTCATCATCTCTATCCCAAATAAAAAACTACACTTAATGATTCACTTTGGTGTTAGGTTGAGTCCCTGTCAGGCCAGAATGTAGTTATTTTAATCCATTGTCTTTCCCATTAAGATATAAATTAAAACTTTCATCATGAAAGTTTTATATATTCAATAAACTTCCATCTTTTGGTTTTGATTTTGCGACTCCAACTCCTATATCATAATTCCAACTTTTGATTTCAAGTAAAATATTCTAGAAAGGAACATTCTGTCCATGCCTTCCAAATGCTTAACTGCTTCAATTACTGCAGCTTTTCTATATAGAGCAAAGTTATATTGCAGGTTACATAATTATAGAAGCAGCAATTATGACTGCAGGATTTCAGTATTGTATAATCATATCATGCAGTGTGATGTATTAAATGTAAGGTTAGAAAAGCCAGGTAGGCTATATTTAAAGTCAATAAGAGGCCGTCAATCCAGGAGAAAAAATGGTAACTATGACATGAATTATGACACATCAGACTACATGAGGTAGGCTTTTTCAACCACAACCATTATTAGCCTGTAAAACTACTATTAAAGGAATCATATCAGATGGTAATATTTATGAAGTGCAGATAGATTATGGTGTTTGTCAGATTTAGAACAATGCTGCTGGAATTTCATTGACTGTCATGAAATAGTGCTGAACCATAAAGACTTTTGCCATCCCTTGTGCCATACCCTTTTTTATTTTATGAATTACATTCATATTTTGTCAAGGTAAATGAAGAATGTAACTAAGAACACTGAGTTCTTACTTTGCCATGTGAACCTGAATGTAACATTTAACTTATCAAGATTTCAATTTTCTCATATAGGAAACCAAGAAATTAAAGATATTTATACCATCTTTTAATAGATCTTACCTTTAAAAGTAAGATAACTTTTGTGTTTTATAGATTGCAGTAGCATTCCCATGACTTCCCATGACTTTTACTTTTTTTTTACTTTTACTTTTTACTTTTTTTACTTTACACATTTACAATTGTTTTCATTTTGTTAAGTAACCACCCCCCAAATAAAAGTAAAGACATAGAGAGAAATATCAGAAGAGTGGTGTATGGCATAAACATAGTTTTTAAAGGTAAGGCAAGAGAAAAATAAGAGGGGTAAAAATCAAATGAGATGGCATTCTGGATTTAAGAGTTTTAACACTTTCCTTCAGAATCCAAGTTCCTAGGGATTCAAGTCAATCCCAAAGGAGAAGAGAATCATGAGAAATGAACAGGAATATTTTTCAAAATGAACAATAGTTTCCTTCAACCTACCACATCCAATACCATTGGCCCATCTATATAGTAAATCTAGACCATTTTGTTTGGAGAAATCATTAATTTCAGACAGAATTAAGGTTGCTCCTCAACTGACCTTAAAATTAATAAGATTATCCCAAATTATTCATGTGGAAACAATGTACTCACAAAATTTTTTTTAAATGGTGAAAAACAGAGGTAGAAAAATGTCAGAATATGGGATATGAATAAAAACTGGCCGTTCCTATTCAGAAATAAATGTAGCCCTGCTGATAGCTTGATTTTAGCCCATTGATACCCATTTTGGACTTCTGGTATCTGTAAAACTAAAATAATGCATTTGTGTTGTTTTAAGCGACAATGTTTGTGATAATTTATTATAGCAAATATAAGAAATTAACACAAAAGATTCTAGGAAAAATCCTGTTTATGCTGTACAACTTCTTCACAGAAGTAAATGTGTTTCCCATGTATTCTAGAGCAAAATCAAAGCCTGCTAACGATGAACTGTTTCCTGTATTTGGTCAAATCACTGTATTAACAAACAAACACAAATTTAACGTGCATTTTCCTAGTTGGATATCAAGATTATATTGACTACTGTGATCACAAACCTATCCACTAAGATCTATACCTATATCTTAAATTAAATTGGAACTAAAAAATATTTCACAATTCTTCCAGTGTGTGCACTCTTGACAGGACATGATTTAAGTCTCACCTATTCCATAACTTAAATATACATGAATAATAAAAAATGTGAAACCAAGATGGAATGAGAATGAGATTAATCATCTCTTTCCATGTATCTACTTCTACATCTTTGAAAATTATTAAACCTATTATTCCTTTGACATGTGGCCTGAAAGAAGGGCAGACTGAATCTCAGGCTATAAAAGATGGTGCTTCTATCTTACCCCATTTCATCAATGATGGGACTGTAACTATATTTACCACTTCTATTTATGTGTAAATATGTACATGATGTGTGTGAGTATGAGAGAACAGAGTTAGGAAAGAGAATTAAAACACCAATGTATATTTGATTGTAATTTAAAAGAGGAAAAGGAAATGCTTCTGGAAAGCATTAGTATGTGAATATGGAGTAGTATTTAATTGCTCTTGGAAAATGCTGCATATAATAATATTCATTGTTTTTATTTTTCAATTTGAATGTTCACTTTTAAGCCTATGAAAGCTATGGTGAAAGACAAGCTAAATCAAAGAAAATATATTTGCATACTTAAACACAAATACTCTACTAGATGCTATAAAACTAAGAAAGTATACAAATAGTTATAATAAAATATATGGTAGAATAAATTCCAAAGGAAAATTGCAGACAAAGTGAACTCAAATAAAATAATGGGTACCATTGTAAAATATTTTATGGAATATGATTTTTCTATCATATAGTCTTTTCCAAATATTTGTAGAAGGAAAAAAAGAAATGAAGGAAGGCCTCATTTTGCAAGTGAAGAATATAAGGCTTAAAGAAACCACATAACTACCCAAGGTAATATGTAAACCTTAAATAATGAAGTTCAGAATATATGATTAAGTATAGAGTTTATTCAAGTGCAAAGCTTGAGGATGATCACTCTATAAATACAGTCTTCCAGGGGATGGGTGTCAGTGTCTCAAATGGGAGAAGTTAAGGTTTCAATTATGTAAGCAGAGAAGTTTTAGCAAGATTACATTTTCCATACAAGACCAGTGCATACATTACAGCAATTTGATTTATTATGAAACTTTCCCTTATAAAATTAATAAAAGGTCATCATGAGGTAGGGACGTGAATCTGTGGTAGGGACCTGAACTCTGCAAAGTTATATGCATAGTTAAATACCCGCATACCAGCCATTGTTCCCTAGTTTGCTTTCCTATAATTGCTCAAAACTCAGGAATCACATAACTAATGATCTTAAGATTCTTTGCTTTCTTCATTGCTCTCTTAGATAATATTATCCCTGTGAAACCACAGACTGGTCTTCCAGATGCTGCATTCCAGTGGATTAAATGACCCAACCAGCCTCGTGACCCATACCAAGAAACTAACTCAACTGATAAGCTTCTATCTGGGAACTAATTCAGTTCTAGAAGAGAATTTTAACTTTCCAGCCCTATGAGTTTATCCTCAGCCAATCAGCAAACCCAATTCTCTAGTCCTTTGCCCCCAAAAAATTATCTTTAAAAACTCTGGTCCAAAAATTCTTGAGGAGAAGGAGTGAGGAAAATTCCCCATCTCCTTGTTTGGTGTCCTGAGATATTAACCCTTTGTCTCCTGTAATGTGTGCTGTCTGAGTACATTGGCTTCCTCTTCAGCAGTGGAAAATGAACTTGATGGGTCAATAACAGCTACATATTATTGCATACTAAGAGAAATTCCTTTATTACTCCATGAGGAGGGTTAATGATCTGAAGGAGTTTCATCTCTAATGCCGCTTGCTCTAATTATTTACAGAAGAAAAAAAAGCAAGACAAAGTTACAGCTTCATACCATATGACACATGTCACAAAGCCACATTTCTTTAAAGGTTCAGAATAATCAAAATCTCCAAATGTCTTACATTTGAATTGTTTCAAATCAGTTTTAAGATACAAATCAGACATTTGATCCCAATTTTTTGATAGCAAACCAGCTTAATATCCTGATATATGTGAATACACACAGTGATTTCTAGAACTTTTGATGGGAAAGAGAATATCCCAAATATTGCCAGATAGTTATGTCAGTTTATGGAAATTGCTTGGAAATGGACAACTTCCAAGTAAAAAAAAGTATTAGAACCTGTAGATGCCTGAAAAGAAATACCTTGGTAATAAAGAAATGGGGAAGGGATTGGTTTCTCAATAAAGAGCAGGAGAGAACACACATCACTGCTTGGTAGTCTCCACACCTGTGGTGCAAATAGCCAAGGGATCACTTGTATAAATAGCCATAGGAGAAGCTAGTCGAGGCTCTCACTAGGCTCCTACTAAGACTGACTATTGCACCTTTGAGGCACTCGGGCACCTCTGACCTGACTGAGACAACAGGCTTCTCCTGATGGGGAGTCCTACCTGACTGAGACAATGGGCTCCCTACACCTGTGGGAACCATACCCCGAGCAAGCTTGAATAGCGGCCCATGTCCTGGCAGTTTCATGGGCCGGGGTGGTGACCTAGCATCCTGGCTCTGACAACAGTCCTTTATTCATAGTAAGGGGCTGGGTAGTTCTTTACAGCACAACCAGAATTTAGGCATATAGGAAAAAAATATGTACGCGTGAGTTTGGGTGTACATATTCATATATATATCAATTTATTTATTTCTTCTTACTTTCTTTTTTTTTTTTTTTTTTTGAGACAGAACCTCAAGCTTTCACCCTGGATAGAGTGCTGTGGCATCCCAGCTTACAGCAACCTCCAATTCCTGGGCTCAAGCAAGTCTCCTGCCTCAGCCTCCCAAGTAGCTGGGACTACAGGTGCCCGCCACAACGCCCGGCCATTTTATGGCTACAGCCGTCATTGTTGTTTGGCGGCCCGGGCTAGATTCGAACCCGCCAGCTCAGGTGTACATGTTGAGCCACAGTCGCCAAGCCTATTTCTTCTATATATAACAAAAAGTATACAAATAAATTGTAGCATATACTTTTGAAACAGCTAATTATTTTTTAAAACACTTTTTTTGCGTGTCTCATTTCACTTCATAAATTTAACGATTAAAATGATTTTGTCCCTTTTGCTTGATTATCTTTGGATACTCAGAAAGTCAGAAAACTTTGGGTCAAATTATTTTAAAAAATAAAGCTAATGTCATTAAAAGAAATAGTGTAAAATAGAGGAGAATTCAGTTAGGACTGGAAAATGGGAAATAAAAATTACCGAATTCGCGGGAGGATGTGTTATTTCCCTGTGTTTTTCAAAAAATAAATATCTGATTTAAAAAAAACATGAGAACATTTCAAATAAACTTTAAGCAGTTTCAGAACTGGGTGAAGCTACAGATCTAAAAATGTAATATATGTTAAAAGAAGGGATCGATCCACCTCTTTATGAAAAACCTAGAGTTGGCCTTGAATCCAAAGAGTTGAAGGTTCTTTCAGAGGTATAAGGTGAAATACAAAATATTTTCACCAAAAAAAAAAAAAAAAAAAAAAAAGGAAGAAGAAGAAGAAGGAGGAAGAGGAGGAGAAAGTTGTAATACTTCTTTGGGGGAAGTTGATTCATTCTTTTTTGTTATTAAATCTACCTTCAGGTAAAATAGTTTTCCTACATTAGTAAATGTAACAATATAAACAATTGTTAATTTTAAAAGTTAAGAATAGGTGGCTGTTTGTCTCCAAGTATTTCTAGTCAGACCTAATATATTCAGTTTGCAGAAAGGATGTGTCAAGGGGAAATTTTTAAATAAAGAGTAAATATGAAATAATTCACAGGCAAAATGTAAGGCGAACTTAAGGGGGGGATGAGGCAGTGAGTAGTGGGATAATTAGGAAAGTATCATCAGTGCTATTAAGACTCTGATGGGTACTTTTTGACTCCTTTCAAAATCTCTGCAGACTTTATTGTTTCTCCACCTCTTTAAACACGTCTTTTCTATAAAAATTCCTCATTTTATCATAAATATGGTGGCCTCAGAAGCTGGTTACCAAAAGCTTTCTGCTGAAAACAACTTGCCTGAACTATTTGATCAGTATAAATAAACCTGTTTGTTCTTGTACTTGGTTTCATTACCAAGGAAGTAGACAAATAATATCAGGTGTGAAAAAGACATGCTGGGACAAATCAAAAGGAAAGCTAGTCATACTGAAATCATAGGGTTGGTCTCAACTACTGTTTTATTTTATTTTAAATGCCACTTGCTTCTATTAAAATGTTGAAAATTATTATAAAACAGTTCCTTTATTCATAAAATTATACTAGAAATTTAATGACATATTTTAAAGTTATAAAATGCATAATTTCAAATATTTTTAGGCATACTAGGAATTTAAAATAAGGAATATGACAAATTTCAATGCCCTCTTACAAAAACAAAGGTTGACAATGGTTTTTCCTTCCCCTCCAACAAATAATCAGCACCAATGTCACTTGGAGAACAAATTTTAACAGATGTAACCTTTATAGGAAATATGATAAATGGCTATTAATATCCAGCATTCATAATTTTAAACCAATATATCATTTGGTAGAACACCGTGCTTGAGGTTACATTGCACATGAGTTGGTTTCAGAAAATTAAATGACATTACACTGATTATATGTAATTTAAAAGACAAAGTTCATTTCCATTCATCCTTAACACTTCCTTGCTTTGGGGGTAGGATAAATATCTCACTTAGTACTAGCTTTTTACTTTCTTAGAGCAGATAGCAGTGGATATGATGAGATTTGAAGGTGCACAAGGATGTGTTCTAGACGAAATATGGCAATCTACGTTAAGCAACATAACTTAGCATGAGATTTGAATTATTTTCATAGATCAACTCTTACCACTTAGCTGGCTCTTGAGGAACAAGTACTGAAGAGCCTTAGAAGGCTTTAAGGAGGATATAAATTTCCATCATAAGATGGACATAAAAAATAGATAACCTAAAAACGTGATTTATCAACAGTTTTCACAAATGAGTCTTTGACTAATTAAAAACCTTCTAGATAAGAACCATCCTCTTACCAATAACTGTAGAAGTAACTAATATAAACTTAAAGACAGTACATTAAATTTTCAGAAATATTTAAATCTTCGAATCCTGGTGATTCTGTGAACTAAGGTTAAGGACTGGCCACATGCACACATTAATCAATTAAGAGCATTACACTTCACAAAGTTATTATTATTGGAAAAGGAATTGAAAAATGTCTTAGTTCTAGGCCCAGCTCTAACATGAGTAACTATGCAACCTTGTTGTGTCATCTAAACTTTACAGTATTCATTTTCTTCATCTGTAAAATAACAGCTATGATTGGATGGTCATTAGGACCTTTTCAGATTTAACATGCAAGTGGACATTAAACATAATCTTTACCAAAAGGCTAAAGCAGCTTGGCACCTGTGGTTCAATGGGTTAAGGCACCAGCCATGTACACCTGAGCTGGTGGGTTCGAATCCAGCCTGGGCCCGCCAAGCAACAATGACAGCTGCAACCAAAAAATGGCCAGGGCCAGGCATTGTGGCCTGTAGTCCCAGCTACTTGGGAGGCAGAGGCAGGAGACTCACTTGAGCCCAGGAATTGGAGGTTGCTGTGAGCTGGGATGCCACAGCACTCTATGCAGGGTGACAGCTTGAGGCTCTGTCTCAAAAAAAAGGCTAAAGCATATAAGGAGATACTGATTACAAAAATTCTCCATGACAAAGACCATTATTTATGAGTTCATTCATAATTCATACTTGCTATGAGCCAAAAACTGATATTGGTGGCATGGGAATGAAAAAAAAGAAGTGATTTATAATCTTTTAAAAAAAAATAATAATTTTTATAATGTAATATAAATAACTAAAAATTTAATATTAATATTTTAAAACCTCCAAATTTCTAACTAGTGTAATGGATATGTATTCATTACATTCTAAAATTGCCAGATCCTAAAATCATCACTCTGGCTTTTTACATTCATTAGAGTGGGTAATGAGTGTGAATTTTAATAATTCAAAGCTATTTCAACAGGGAATAGAAGTTAGAAGTCATTCTGAGCTCAATTCCATTGAAAGAAAAGACTAGAATTTTCCAAGAATTGGAATGTAAATATGATAGGCCATCTGTGTTTAGCAATGGACTGAAAGAAAAAAATAAACATTCTCCTGTGTTCATGACATAGGATAGTATTCCAACTTGGAGCAAAACACCTGCAAAATTAGGTTTCTACCCTCCCATAGAAAAAGGTATATAGGATACTCTAGCTCCCCTTGATGATCGCATTTCAAAGAGACTGCTCTCAAGTCCTTAGAACGATGTTTCTGTGTTGTAAAACTGTCAACAACTTTTTAAAAGATCCATTATTTCAAAGGGGCAAGGAAAGAATTTACAATTACAAGGGTTTTTTTGTTTGTTTGTTTGTTTTTTGTTTTGAGACAGAGTCTCACTATGTTGCCCTTGGTAGAGTGCTGTGGCATCGCGGCTCACAGCAACCTCAAATTCTTGGGCTTAAGAAATTCTCTTCCCTCAGCCTCCCAAGTATCTGGCACTACAGGCACCACAGCAACCTCGAACTCTTGGGCTTAAGCAATTCCCCAGCCTCAGCCTTCCCAAGTATCTGGGAGTACAGGTGCCCACCACAATGCCCAGTTAGTTTTTGTTGCAGTTGTCATTGTTGTTTAGTTGCCCTGGGCCAAGTTCAAACCCACCACCCTCAGTGTATGTGGCTGGCACCATACCACTGTGCCACGCATGCCTAGCTCAATTACAAGTTTTTTGAAGTACGTGCTCCAACAAAACAGTAGTCAGAGGCTAGAGTTAAGAAGAATCCTGTTTAAAATGTAGTCAAGACGAGGAAAAGTTAAAACCGTCTTAGTCAGGTGACATTGATTTGGGGAAAATTAGTACTTTATAATAATCTAGCTATAGTAGCAGGATTTTATTACACACACTATTTTATCTGAAGGTAATATTTGATTCAAGTCATCCAAAATTATTTTTAGATTATCTTAGCTACATGTACCTCACTTTGTACTTTCACGTACTCATTTCCATTATGTGTATACTTTCATATAACTTTCTTATTTCCTCAAAATACTAAAAAGGATCAAGTAAGATTGAAAACATTAACCCAATCAAATTATAGATCAGAGTGTTATGGTTAAAGAAAATCAACACTGTTATTTAAACCACTCATTTGTAAGACACAACTTTTGTATGTCAGTATAAAGTGTTCCTGACATGGTCTAATACTTCAATGAGTCATGTGCTAGGTGTGACTGTGTTGGTGTGTTAGGTACAACAGCAAATGGTGCAAATGATATATATTTCTGCCTGATACAAAACAAAACATTTGCCAGCAGATATAGCAATGACAAAGTTAAAAACAAAATACTTTGCTTTGACTCCTTGTGTAGAAGCAAATATCTTTACTCAGTTTTTCCAAGGTAGTGTGGTCAGTATAAAACAAAAATACTTTCTTTACAGAGGCAAATAATTTCTTTTAAAATACTAATGTAATTCCATAATTTGAAGGTTAAATACTGTAAGATGGTTGATTCAAAAGAGAAAGGCCCAGATTCATGCAGCTAATCCAGAAAGCCCAGAGACTCCTTAGCATTGAGGATTTTGTTTTTGTTTAAGTTTTGGTTTTCCCTAAATGAACACCTATAAGTCCCAGTAAAGAGCTAGTCTGCCACTTACTTGTAAAAAGTTTTAATTTTCTTTTAAAATAATTAATCCACTTTGCTCAATCAGCCTTCTTGAGCCATTCCACTATTCTCCCTCCAGATCCTTTCTTGTGCCAATATTTGGGATGACTGAGCAAAGAAATAATGATGAAGTTATGTATGATTAGGGATATAAAGAAAAGGCGTGCAGGAACACCTTCATATTCTACCTCATAACAGTATCATAAATTTCAGGCCGCCTTAAAGAGAGAATCTGGCTATGCTAGAGCAGATCTGTCAGTGTAATAGACAGGAGGTCTATAAACTTCCTGGTCATTGGCAGTTTAACTTACTCTAGCTCTAAAAATCACCAGCTCCAAAGACAGCTCCATCTCTTTGAAGAGAAATCAAAGTCATGAAATGTGAACAAACGACTTACATAAAATTTATTTTATTTGCACTTGAAATAATATATTTATGGATAATATAAATGCTGTGAACATTTATTTGATCTAATAATAATGGAGCTACCAAACAAGAGAAAAAATAAAACCAAGTAGTTTTATTAATATTTCAGGAAAGGAAATGCACAGGAAGTAGGATTTTTTTTACATATTTTTCTTCTATGACAATAAAGCTTAAAGTGTTATATGTTTTTAGAGAGTTTTTTTAAGAAACTGGTCATTCTGAGGTTAATATTACATATTATAATTACACAAGATTTTGAATCTTACTCAACTTAGTACGAAGGCATCTATGAACAGAACATCTTTGGCTGTCATTTAAGCCTGTTCTCTTGTCAAATAAATGTATGATATAATGTGGAGGATATAAGAAATAAATTTATGATATAATGTGGAGGATATAGTGCTGTATTTGTAAAAATGAATACTTTGGATGCACTTGGATTTTTTTTTCAGTGTATAAAAAATTGCAGTTTATAAAACGAATAGCAGGATCAATTGTCATCAACTTGCGATCCATGAAGCCTGAACCGACTCCCTGCTGGTAAACACATTGTTCTAAGTAACAGTGATTTTTAGAGGGGCAGCCTACATGCTGCATTTGTAGCAATTGAAAAATCATCCAGTTGTTTGTTAATAGTGAACAGTAGAAAACCGAGATGGAAAGTTTCCAAGAACTACAGAGTTAATGCAGCTAAAATAGGGAAATCATCTTGGTGTCTGAAGAATAAAATAGGGGGAGTGGAAGGGAAGATGATCAAATGGTCCAACTTGCCTTCATAATATTCTAAAATCACTAGCTGTTTTTTTGATTCTCACCATTTCATCTCTTTGTTTATCTGGGATTTGATACCTTCAAAAGTATTGAAGTATGTTGATACAGGAAGTCTTACTTTCTAAATATTTATTTTGGACTTGTTATCCAAGTATCTTTTTTATGTGTTTCATGTTAAGTAGATTAAGCAAGATTATTTTCTGCTGAATACAAAGAAATAAAGTATAAACAGTTCACTGATTTTGTGAAACTCAAATGTTATTTGTTAGTTTTAACTAATAACATCTAACAGAATAATTGTGACTCTTCCAAAATGTGACATTAGATATGCTTTTTAAAAATCTTCAACATTTATATGTCATAGTTTTATTTAATTTAAATGCTTCTACTTTTAAGATAGTTATAGAGAAAAATTCTAATGTGATGTACATTTTTATAAATCAAGTGTATTTTAGTTTTATTATGTACAAATATATTACATAATATAGCCAAGAAACAAAAATTATTCTTCCTTCTCCTTGAAGCCATACACAAATAGTCCACAAGGACTCTGTCATGGCTCAAACTTACATACATTACTATGAAAGTCCTGTAAAAGGCCTAGTTCTGTATACAAGAAAATTCTGAATTACTTGAACAAAACATATGTAGAAGAGAGAACAAATAAGATGAACTTTCAGATTTTGAAAGCAACGATTTTTTTAAAATGTGTTATAAGTCTTATTCTAGCAGTCCCCAACCTTTTTAGCACCAGGGACTGTTTTAATGGAAGATAATCTTTCCCCAGTTTGGGTGAGGGGAGTGGTTTCATAATGATTCTAGTGCATTACATTTATTGTGCACCTTATTGCTGTTATCATTACACTGTAATATATAATGAAATAATTATATAACACACCATAATGTACCATCAGTAGGGGCCACGAGCTCAAAAACATCTGAGGGTGACAGGAAACAGTGACACCCAACGAATTGTTGCTTATGCCCAGTCTACTCTGTAATCTTGTTTTAGTTTACTGTCACTGCAGAAAACCCTGCTTCACAAAGATCAAATGGAGGAAACAGAAGCAGGCAATCTCAGGATGTTCTGCTTTGACTGTCATCCAGGACGTATGAACAAATGAAGTTGCCTCAAACATACTTTTAAGGCCACCGTCATTTGCAGTCTCAAGCAGTTGATCCTCTTTTAGCAAAGACAACTTCAATTTACCTGATTTGCTCACAAATGGGTTACAGATTCATTCTTTTCCAGTTAAGGGGTCTTCTGTGATTGGAAGTGATGCTCAAACTGCTTTGAAAGCTGAGATAGATGATCATGCGCCAGCTGGGAGATAGAAGAGCCTGGCTCAGTCTCTTTCAAAATCTCTGCTAATGTTTGAAACCTGTCAAAGATCTCGACCCAAGAATCCAAGTTTGCTTTTGAATGCATATACTTTGCTGACTTGACCACAGTTTTTGTTCTCCTCTAAAGTGACAGATTGAGTTCACTGAGCAGGTTGAATATGTCACAAAAGTAAACAAGTTTTGGGACCAATTCTATGTCACTGACATGTGTTGACTGTTTTCTTAAATGTGTTGATTGCTTTCTAAAGAAATCTCTGGAGTGGCTCTCAGAACTCAGGAACACTGGCCAGTGATCTACCTACGTTTAGAAAGCAATCTTCCCTCTGTGTATGAGAAGATGTGTGTGTTCTGCATCCATGTCACTGAGCTACATGAGCAGATGTGAGTTAAGAGCATGCACTTTAACATGTTGATAATTTTAATCACATTCTGCCATATATTATTTATTTCAGATTTTTTTTTTGTTAACCAGCATTTCTGTATGGCTGACATAGTGTGTAAACTCACATTCAGAAGCAACCTCCTTGACTTGAGTAGTGAAACCAGAAAGCCGTCCAGTCACAGCAGCCACTCCTTCCATGAATGTACAGACACAAAATGACCAATTTAGTTTTCATGATATGTAATCATTCAAAGATTTGAATAATTCTGCAGCTGTGGTTGTTGATTGGCAACAAAAGTGCACATAACATATCTTCCTACGCATCCTCCTGAAAAATATATTACACAAAAACTTGTTGTTGGTACACTTGTCAACATAAATTCTGTAATACATTAACTCATGAATTCTCCCTAAAACTTGTGCTGCAATATCCTCTGCAATTTCATCAATTCATCTAATTACGGTGCTAGCTGAATAATGAACATACGTCACCTTTGAAATGGAGCCTCTTTTGAATGTTCGTAGCAAATGTCCTTAGCAGGAGGCAAGATGAACTCTTTACCAATAGTAAAGGTCTTCTTAGGTTTAGCAATGCAGTTAGCCACTAAGAATGATCCTCTCTGTGTGAACACATTTGGTGAAGCAGTGGCCTTCAATTGCTCCTTCTGTTCTCCATGTTTGCATTTTTTTTTTCTTTTGAAAAACTAGGTAGACTTATCATTTAACTCATGGCTCTTGGGTCTCCATACAGCAAAGCAATTTCAAGGGTTTCATAGTTTCACAGCCAGTCACCACATATTCTCCAAACAGACCTGGAGAATGAGAATCACCTATTGCAATAAACTGGTAATTGAAGTAGGACTCTTGGTATTTTCTTTTAAATGCCACATTCATTTTGTTGGCAGTCTTAGAGTCTTCATCATTGGATATGCCCACTTTTTAAAGAAGTTCTGCAATGACAGTTGGCTTTTACTCATTTTTGCTAGGGTTAGCTTGTAGGCGTACCAAAACTGCGACTGGTGTTTAGTATGGGAAAGTAGCACAGACAGAAGTGGTAAATAAAATGATGGCTGGGCCATACACAGACTAAAATAATTGTGGTCCTCGGCCTTAAAGCCTGCCACCAGATGCAACTGTACAATTGAAGTATGTCAACTTACTTGCCACTATAAATCCTGCCACTAGATGCAGCTTGATTGTCGCTTAACACTCAGGGATAGGGGTTTAGATATGAGTCTGCAAGCAATTGATTTGTTATGGTCTCTGAGCAGTCAAACCCCTCTGCCCGTGATCCTCTGTATTTGCAGCCCCTCTCCAGCTAGCATCCCCACTTCGCCTCCAACTCGGATCATCGGGGAATAGATATTCGTAAGGAGTACGCCATCTCGATCCCTTCCATGCACAGTGTACAGCAGAGTTCACGCTTTTATGAGAATCTAATGCCGAGAGTGGCCTGAGAGGCGGCAGACCTCAGGCAGTGCTGCCAGCAGTAAGGTGCGCCTGGAAATGCAGGTGAAGCTTCTTTTCTTGTGCATGGCTCCCTTCCTGTCGTGAGGCCCAATTCCTAACACGAATTCTGGGCCAGTGCCAGTCTATGGCTCAGAATTTGGGGACACCAG
Organism: Arctocebus calabarensis; assembly: GCA_963573935.1. Lineage (NCBI taxonomy): Eukaryota > Metazoa > Chordata > Mammalia > Primates > Lorisidae > Arctocebus > Arctocebus calabarensis. Next base: position 3,654 of record CAUYON010200698.1, on the reverse strand, counting down.
TCTTTTATTCAACTTTGGCATTTATATTCCTACATAAGCTCAGAGGAAACTCTTAAAAATAGACATTAATCTTTATTCAACTTTGGTACTTATATTCTGACATATAGCTCAGAGAAACACTTAAAAATGGACATTAAATTTGAATAGAATCTAAAATTTATTTGCTATATTTTTGAATAGAGTCTAACCTTTTTGGTATATTTTTGACAATTTTATACAATATTGATAAAATTTTCAATTTACAAACACATTTTTCACAGATTTCTTAAACAAAAAATTATTCACTTTTTTCTTAAAAATGTAAATATATATTCTTATCTATGTATCTTAATTATTTAGCCAATGTCTATTACTTTTTATAATTTCTGCTCATTTTAGTAGGCAAATAGGAGTAGCAGAATTGTAAGCATGTGGGAATATGGTAAGGACAAGATTATATCACAGGCAATGAGACATCAAATTATTAATGCATGCAACATTTTATTGGTTGGATTGTGGGGAAACATCGACTTAGAAGAAGCAAAGAATGTCTTTCAGAGGTTTAGAGTAGGGCCTGCTAATGGGACCTCTCAAAATTGGCAAGGACTGGCCTTCATCTTAATAGCAATATTCCATAACAAAAATTCCATAACAAAACCACTAACATGAGAGAGATAAACATGTTTTGTTCGAGAATAATCATCCTGGCAACAGCATAGCAAACGGAGTTCTGTAAGCAATTACAAGGTGTGCAGGCCTTTCTATGTCAGTTGCGATATGAGAGTGGGCTAGCGAGGAACTGAAAGTAGATATCTTAGGGAGATATTTAGAAAGTATGATAAACAGTACCTCGTGGTGATTATATGTACAAGTTGAGATAGGAATTGATGGTTTTATTAATATTTTATCATTCACTGAGATTTGAGACTAGGTAGATTGGTTCAGATTTGGAGAAAAAAAGATAACATCAGAAAGGAAACTACCACAATTCAATGTACTTCTTAAAATAAGCAATTAAACATGGACTAAAAGTACCAAAAATCTGGAATGAAAATAAGAGTCCTAAAGCAATCACCAGATGGCTACTGAAAATAAATAAATAAATAAATGATCAGGCAAAGTATGTGGAAAATAATGGAAGTGAGGCTTGAATTTTAGAAAGATAAAGATGTAATGCTGTGGCAAATAAAGTTTTTGCAGACCATTTCTTTTGCTTTGTGAGTTTAAGCCATGTATAGTGATATAGTTTGCTTGGGCTACTCTAACAAAATACCAGAAACTAGATGGCCAAACAACAGAAATTATTTCCCATAGTCCTGGAGGCTAAGAATTACAAGATTATGGTGCTAATTGGTTCAGTTTAGGTTGAGAAACCTCTTTTATGCTTATAAATGACCCTCTTCTTGTGTGTTTATAATAACCAATCTCTTTTGTGTTTATAAAAAACATCTTCTTCATCTCTCTTTCCTTCTGCCTCCCAGGAGGCGAGAGGAAAGAAGGAGGCGGGAGAGAGAGAGAAAATGAGAATAAGCCAACTCCGGTCTCTTTCTTCTATGCAGGCATAAATTCCATAACAAAAACTCCATGTTCATGATCTCATTTAAACTTAATTACCTCCCAAAGGTCAGTTTATCATTACCTTAGGGGACTTTGGAATATACTTCCCAAAATTACCTACCTTCAATGATCATCACGTTAGGAATTAGGGCTTCAACATCAATTCTGGGGAGACACATTTAATTCATCACACTTTTAAAGTATTTCCTGTTAAGAAGGAAGTTACTTCTGTCATTTTCTTATTCGTTTTTCATGTTCTTTTTGACTGTTTTTTTCCTAATTTCTCTGTCACTTTCTTTTTATTATTTATTTATTTGTTTTTTTGTTTGTTTGTTTTGTTTTGTTTTTTGCAGTTTTTGGCTGGGGCCGGGTTTGAACCCGTCACCTCCAGTATATGGGGCCTGCGCCCTACTCCTTGAGCCACAGGCGCCACCCTATTATTTTTTCTTTTGTTTTTAGTTGTTTTTTCTAAGTACTGAAATGTTAAATTCTTTTCTCATTTCCTCTTGTATATACCCTTTTAGTTCTCAATATCATAAAATTATATATTTATACATTGTATATCAAAAAATATGAGCATAACTTTAATGCATTATTGTCTTATATAGCAGAAAAAATGTGGAGTGACACACTATAGTTACAATACTACTCTTCTACAATCCCCAGAATATTTGCCTTTACTGAGATCTTTATTTTATAATATGACTTCGAGTTACTGTCTAACATCCTTTCATTTCACCCTGAACAGGCACTTGAACATTTCTTGCAAGACAAGTCTAGTGATAACAATCTACCTTAGCTTGAGTTTATATAGGAATGTCATCATTTGTCATAATTTTACTTTTGAAGGATAGTTTTGCCAAATATAGGATTCTTGGTTGATAGTTTATTTTTTCTTTTTAGCACTGTGAATGCATCAGTCCACTACCTTATGGCCTACAAAATTTCTGATAAAAAAATCTGCTTATGTTCTTTTCAAGGATCACTTATATGTAACAAATCGCCTTTCTTTTGCTGATTCCAAAATTTTCTCTGTGTCTCTGGGATTCAATAGCATAAGTATAATTATTTTTGATGTTTTTCTTTTCTAGTTCATTGTACTTGGAATTGTTTGAGCTTGTTGGATGTTTACATCTGAATGTTTCATAAATGATCATGAACATAGTGCTTTTCTAACTTCTTATGTATGTGAAATTGCTTTTGAATGGCCTAGTCCTCAATGATTATCTGCCTAATCATGGTCCTCAATGATTATCTGCCTAATAAGAAAAAAGAGAAAAGGTGAGGAAGGGAAACCAGGTGCTGAAATGCTAAATACCCTGGATATTACTTCAATTAGAAAAAGAGGAATTTGGAACATTGCAGGGGAGTAAAACCTTTGTTGACACTTGTGTGACCAGAAGGTGAAATCAGCCATCAGAACACACTTCTCCACTGTCTGGAGGAAAAGATGCTTTTATCTCACTCGGGTTTCCGCAAACTGTGTGCATGATACTCCAGGAAAACATGAACAGCTGCCTGCCATAATGATGAATGGTGACAGGTGAGTAGCTGCCACTGTGCCAAGAGCTGAACTTGACCATAATTAACCGCAATTTATTATTCAAGACTTACCCTGGATGTTGCAAGTCTTTGATGTACTTCAGAATTCCAAAATAGTATTTTTTAATTTATTTTTTATTTTAAATTAATATGAGAGTACAAATTTAGGTTACGTTGTTCTCACTTCCAGGGTAAAGTGCTACTTGTAGAGGAGCCTCTCCCCCAGGGGGCGTGTTATACACCCTCACAATGTGCACAGCAGGTGAGATCCCGCCTCACGCCCTCCCTCCTTCTACCAATCGTTCTCCCCTACTCTTCCCAAAACCTACTACCTTCTACTCCTGAACTAGACTATATTAGTGTTTTATTGTTCTTATGAGCATGTAATTGTTTATATATTGATTTCATGTTAGTATGGAATACATTGGATATTTCTTTTTTTTTTTTTATTAAATCATAATTGTGTACATTGGTGCAATCATGGGGCACAATGTGCTGACTTTATATACAATCTGAAATATTTTCATTGAACTATTTAACATAGCCTTCATGGCCTTTTAATCACTATATGAAGAC
>CAUYON010200696.1:0-33735 GCA_963573935.1 Arctocebus calabarensis | reverse complement strand
AGTGATCAAGGAAATGCCATGAAGGATATCTGTAACAGTATGATCAAAATATTTCTGAATGTATATGAATCGTGCCCTGTGATTGCACCAATGTACATAATTATGATTCAATAAAATTATTAAAAAAAAAAAAAAAGTTGTGCTTACTTTGCTTGTTTTAACTTGCAACTTCAGAATTTAAACACAAGTTACATCATGCTTTGCTCCCTCACAAATCTTCATTAAGGTCTTCTCAGCAGAAATGTGCATTTGTTCACGTGTCCACTTGCACACACTGACTGCATTCCATACCCCACAGAACTGCCCTCAGCTGGAAGATTTGTTGTTGTTGTTGTGGTGGAGGGAACAGAACAATGTCACCTTTAACCCTATTGTCTTATTTCACTGAATTAAAACATCTACTCAAGGTTTTTTGGGGTCATATTAATATTTAAAACAAAATTTCATTTAATCTGTTGTAAAAAGTCACTATATTGCCTCTGGATTAAAATAACATTTGAATATATTTCTATGGTTGCCAGAGATAAGCATCTAGAGGGTACTATATTCAAAGTTTTAATTTTTTAGTTTATTTTCTACTTGCCTTTTTATAGGTGGCCATTCATTTAAATAAAAACCATAGATTTAATTCAAATCTTGGTGGCAAAGAAATGTGAAAGCAAAGAAATTATCATAAGACATGTGGCAACAAAGTTAAGGAGCAAAATTCTCAGGTGATTTTCAACAAACGAAAACAAAACATGGTAACACAGTTTTCACTTAATTGTCCATAACAAAATGTTAACTATATGACAGAAACAGTATCCATTTCTGATATTAAAAATTTAGTATTTTTTCTTGGTTTTTATGCTCTCTGTTACATTGTTAGTGTCTTTTTTATGAATTAGATTTTTAATAGCTAGATTAGAATTAAAGTATCTATGCAAGAGGGACCATACATTATTTTAGGTTAAAGAGCAGTATGTTTTATCAAATTGTATACATTTTTAAAAATCTCTACTTATGTTTTTATGTTTTACAAGTAATATGTAGTTATTTTTAAGTTAGTCTCTAAGTCTTAGAAAGTACTAGGAAAACATTTCAGATTACAAATAAAGACATGAATAGTTTACCTTACAAAGAAAAATTATTTAAAAAATTGAAAAATTCCTTCAGTGATTAACATAAGACCTCCCCAAAACAAAATTAAATAAGAATTGGAAATTATCAAACAGGTTCAATATTGATAATAAAGTTAGACCTCAACTCAAACAAGATTTTGCCTTAAGAAAGCACTAATATTGTCAATTTAAAGCTGGTTACTAAATTTAAGTCAGTCAAGGAAAAGCAACAAAAAGTACTTTCAACTTTTATACTTTTAAAGAAATCTAGTATAAAAAAGAAGTAAAATGTTTCAAGAGAAATGTGGTAGACATGAATTTTAGGACAAATTTTTATAGTGTCAACTTCAGTAAGATTTCAGATTAAGTTTTGTTTTTTTCTGCTTAGATTCCTTATGAACTTCAGCTGAGATTTTTTTGATATTAAAACAAACTCCCCAAACCACTCACCTAGCTTGTCGTTTCCTTCTTTTGAGTTGGGATCATCATGCTAGAGAGTAGCAGCTCAGGACCAAAATGTAAACTGAACTCAAGAAGGAATGCATTTTAATGAGTCAAAGTAGAAATGGTAATCATCTACCACTATTCTTGCAAATAAGGAATTTAAAAAATATTTTCTTGGGTGGCGCCTGTGGCTCAAGGAGTAGGGTGCCAGGCCCATATACCAGGGGTGGCGGGTTTAAGCCTGGCCCCAACCAAAACTGCGGGGGGGGGGGGGGAATATATATATATATTTATATATATATGTTCTTCCATATCTAAAATTAATTTTACATTTATAGATAGCATAAGGAACTTATCAATTTATCTCAAAGATCATCTTGAAGGAGTTTGTGAGAAGTGTGTGTGTGAGTGTATGCTTGTATATGTGTGTATTCATATATATATATATAGATAGATAGATAGATAAATATCTGTTTCATTAAGGAAACTTATTCCTAAATTTTTTGGGATTGAATTCTGGAAAAGAAATGGTCAGATAACAAAGGGTCCAACCATGAAAATAATAATCTAAGATTTTTTTAAATGCACATGTTAAAAAATTCTGAAAACTAGCTATAACCTCAGCATGTGCTTTACTTTCAGATTATTTTAGTGGGGACAGTGGGTTCTTAATTGTTCTTTACAGAGGATTTCATGCTTGGATTACTGTCCTATTTTCCTTCATTAGTTAATACATTTTTTTTCTCTATCCCTTTCCTTTCACCCTTAGCAAGGAAACATGCAGGATAAATGAGTTGCAACCAGGAAACAAGATTAAATACCCAAATCTTCTTCCTAGCTTCCCCAGATCCCTTCTCCCACCGACAAATGCCTGTCTTCTTTGTTTTCTATGGCTGGACTGTAAATACATATATGTACACACTAATTACCAAAGAGTCTTTTCATTTAAGGACTCATCTTTCTCACCTAGAAGAATGAGTATTTTAAAATTTGCATCCAAGTAAAGTAGTATACTAAGTAATCCAGAATATAATTGTAATAAAAGGAATCATGCTTATCTTCTACTTTAACAATTATGTAGATAGTGTACCTGACAGATAAAAATTCCTATTCCTGATTTAGTAGTTGAAAATTAAAAAAAAAAACAATTTCTCTCAATCAGAACAGAGGTTTGTTTCTTGAAAAAAAATTGATTGTATAAATCTTTGATTTTTGAGAAAATATTCAAAAGCATAACAGATTAAGTACTAAAAGGCATGCCGAAATAAAAAATAAAAAGATAAATATCCCAGATTTTAGAGTTTCCGCTTATCTAATTTTGAAATTTTGTTTATAATTACAACTTACTCTAACAGATTCTTTAATATCGTTCTACTGTATAATTTTCAAAATAGAAAAATATGTAAATCCAACCTAGAATCATTTTACAAATAATCATGTCTTCAAATTTTTAATTTCTTAGGTGTTACAGGGTCATCTAAATTATGAACTCTATATAATCTTTAGCATATCATAAATTCATTCTCTGAGCTTTAATTAGTTCAACTGAAAATAAACCATTTGTTAGTTATCTAATGTTTCTGAGGACTAATTCACATATCAGCTTCAAAAATATAATCTATTAACTACATTAGTGAAATGCAGTTGAATTATACAAAATGTAAACAGACTATGTATAATGATTACTTCTATTTTAAGTTTTCCTTTACTAGTCAACTTTTTGTTGTTTGTTTTAAAAAAGCTGCTCAGATAGCTTTGTTTCAATATCATCAATGGCAATTTATATTACTCAGTTTTTAGAGATTAGAACCATATAGTACAGAATTAAAGATAGTTTTTCTAAAGACAGCTTAGAGGATGATGTAACATCACCATAACCTAAGAGTTAACAATACAGAGAAAAATCTTTGAATTCACTGATTTAAACCAATTTTTCTCAAAGTTTTTAATATTTACTGAGTAATTATCGTTTTACTAGTTTTTAAACAAATCGAGTTTTTTTGTCAAGACTTAAAAAAATGAACAATTAAATTATCTGTGAACAAATGAAGTTATATTCTTAACTGATACATTTCCTTTTCTCCAGATAATGAAAGACTGGTAAAGTCTGTTATGAAAACAGATATACCAAACAAAATTTTACTTCCTTCTTTTCTGTACGGCCAGAGTTCTGACCTTTAATTTATTTTTGACAAGACCAATAGTAATTTATTTATATAATTAAAAACCCACCAAAGACACCAGTACACCACTGTGTCTGTTTGCCTTTTCAGTTAATCAAATTAAATGTGATTATTTCGTTTGTCTTGTGTTTTTCCAATTCAAATTTATATATATTTTTTCTCACCGTCTCCACCAAACGTCAGTAAAATTAGAACATTTCAGCTACAGAATTCAATCCTTCAAGGTCGGTCTCAGCTTCATTGGTCCTAAGACAGCTTCAACGAAAACGTGGTCTCCGCAAAGTTGATCTTACCCGGAATTTTCGTTTGCTTTTTTGGGAGGCATTATTTGGTTTTGCTTAAAACAACCCCGTAGACCATAAAGGGGGTTAGAAAGAGAGGGGGACAGAAGTAGTCGATTTCTCTAGAAGCCCAGGAAAGTTCAGGTATCTGGGAATTTGGTACAGTTGTTTTAAAGAAAAAAGAGGTATAAGCTCTAAGATGTTGGAAATGGACAGGGAAACGAAGATGTGACTCCAGCTGCTGAGCATGGCGCAAACCCAGGACCTCCTGGCGCTGGACGTTGGGGGAAGGGAAGAGATCTGCGGGCACCACGCGGTCACCTCAAGGGGTGGGCTCCACACGCGGACACTCAACTATTTCCTAGCCTTCCGAATAGTTAACTCCCTCTTTCCTCCTTGGGGACTGGGGTTGACGGCGAGCAGTTAAAGAACAAGAAAAATGAGTGCGAGAAGAGGGGGACATAAAACCACCCCTCAATTTCAATAAAACCAACGAAGGCGCAAAGGGTTATTTTCGCGCCACAAAAGATGGAAATTCAGGGGCAGCTCCTGGGCCAATGAATGGAAACCAGCAAATGGCTCCGGAGGCTGCGGCCGACGGTGATAGGCTTCCTGTTTCCACCAATCGGGAGAGGGGGGAAGCCCCCCGCCCTCAGCTGGGGCGGTGTCTCTGTCGACGCCGGTTGCTCAACTTGGTCGTGGCGAGTCCACCGGGTGGAGCGCGGGAGCCCCGCCCCAGGGCCGCTTTTTGCGCGCCCTGAGCGCCCGCCGGGTCCTGCAAAGGGCCTCTCAGTCTCCTCGGTGGGTACCAGGCATCCCCAAGCGCCAGGGAATCCCGCACACACGCGAAACTGAGGCCAGAGGTGCGGGACGGCCCAAACACGTTGCTTGGTCAGTCTCCACGGCTTTCGGGCAAGGGAGGATCTCAGGTGGGATGGTGCGGCGAGGGGCATGGCACAGGCTGCCCCGGGCCCGCACGTCCAGCCCCGGCCACGCGGCTCCACGCGGACTAAGGCCACTCGAGGAGCGGGAAACCCGCAGTTTCGCTGCAGGGTCCAGGGGAGGGCGGTCCAGTGGTCAAGGCCTTGGAGGCGAGCAGGCTTGCCGACTAAAGACCTTCCCCAGTGGGAGCTGCAGGAATCCCGCCTTCTTTCTCCAGGCAGAGCCATAGGAAAAACCTCATTTTCTCATCTCCTGGGACACCATTTTTTAAAATTTTAAACAAAAATAAAAGAAGTCAGGTTACGGAGAAAGGGCAGATCCAGGTTACCTCTTATCGCATCTCTGGTTTAAACCGATCAGAGTCCAGAACTGTTTGAAAGAGCAAGAGGGTGTTAAAATATCTCCTGTGAGGCCCAGGCGACGAGGCGGGCATTGTGTGCCTGCCCACCCGCGTAAAGGGGCTTAGGCTCCTGGCTGGTCTCACGCAGTAAGGCAGTGGCAACAAGAATGCCTTTCCCCCTCTGCCTGCTCAGCCTTCACCCATAACCTGTGGATATGGTAACCGACCTTCTAAACATTTGTTCTCCTTTAGTATTATACTGACCCATAAGAAACATTTTTTACTGTCCTCAGTTCAGCAGATAAGGAGGAGGTGCAGCTGTCCAAAGAGTAAACAGACTGCAGTTGGAAAAGATTCAGCCTCCTCCGCCAGCAGATACCTTAGGTGGGGGGGGTTTTCTTGGTGGAAATGACATTAATTAGGAGGAGCTACAACTGCTTAAGGAGGAACCTGGAGTAGCCCCTTAAACAGTTAATTTGCGTGAGATTCATTAAAAAACTGGAAGTTAGACTGACTTTATGTTCCTTATTAAAAACTCACCAAAGATATTTTTTCACTTCAAGTAAAAAACAGCTATCTATGATCTTTTTACTCAGCCATTGAGGATATAGTTATTCCTGGAAAGACTGGAAGATGGAAAGTGGAGTGGACTGTGTTCACCTCCCTTTCTGATGTCTGAACTTACATTACTAGTGTATGTTTTTAAGGTCCTACATGGAGTATCCAGTTTGTTACAATAATACACAGATTAAGTTCACAAAAGTCCCAGGAACATAGTTCTTCAAAATAGCACACACTTGTTTTAAATTCCAGCTGTTAGGTTTGTTTGATAATGACAGATAACCACGGGGTAGTATTTACTGAAAAATAAACAATTTCTCTCATGCTTTAGAAGTAGATATTTTTTTAGGTCTCAGTTTTATTAAGAGCAAATACAATCAGCCATCCAGAAGCCACCGTTCATTCAACTGACTTTGGAAGCAAGCTGAACATATAGAATTTGTTCTTAAAAAAAAGTAATGAGAGTTAAATAATCAACAGACCTCAACATTTACAGTGGTATTAAGAAGAGTAAACATTACTAAATGAATGAAAAACAGTATTTCTTCAAATGGCTTTTGATCAACAGGTAAGTTTAAATAAATTCTTTAAAAAATATTTACATTGTGCATACTATAGAATAACTATTTTTTCTTTTTTCTGATCAAGTCCTCTTTAAAATAAAAATGAAAAAAGTAAGCTCTTCTTAAAAGTCAAACCTAAGCATACAGTTACAGATAAATTTCACCAGTGAACTGTTCTTTCAATATTGAGCTTATAATATAGTTCTAAACATTATTATACAGGAACACATTTGTCCCCTCATAATGGAAAAGCATTATTAAATTAAACGTGAATGAAATTATTGTGAAACTGTTTACGTTTAAAGGGCTGAATTTACTTAGTAGGAAAGGAAAACCTGTTATAACAGTTGCATTTTAAATGATCTGACACCTTGCAGTTACTTAGCACAAAAACACAAACTTTGTTGATTGTAAAAGACAAAATGTAAATAGTCTTAATATCATGCAGTAATTCCATGCTTTAAAAACAAATTGCCATTCATCTTTCAATTGGAAAATACACACTTTTAAGTGCTATAAATGCTTTTTGACAAAGAAACAAACTACATCAGTTAATGATTGAAGATGTTTCCAGCGTAAATCACAGTATTTTCTCTATTCACAATACTTTTTTCTACCAGTAAGCGTAGTGAGTCATTAAATGTTTACATTTTCATATAATATAGAATTTCTTTCACTTTTTAAAAATTAACATTTTATGTCTTTTTCATAGAGTACCTGTTAAAAAGTATACCACAAGTATCTGGAGCAAAAGAAGCCTTTGAGAATACACAATCATTAAACGACCCTTGGAGATTTCCACAAGATCCCCAGCACTGCCTTCGTTTCCGTATTCTTCGTCTTCCGTTCACGTTTTGTTGGTCCACAAAGGCTCCACTGGGCCCAGATCCTCTCCCCTACACCCACCATTGTACTCGTTACATATAGGGAAAATCATGAATGGCTCTCAAGGCAAAAAGCGGGCAGAAAGGCTCAATATTTATAGAGCGAATACTACCTATGGGTAACGCAGAGAGGTCTTCCTGTGTAAAAGTCCCAAGTTCTCCAACTAAAATTATTTAAATAAAAGTACCAGCCTACGCCACTCTTTCCTCTCTAGAAACTACAGAAAAGGAAGGTTTCCCTTTAAATACTGACTTTTGCCACTTCGACTTCTCTCCTCCAGCCGCCCAGGGACCCGACGCCCCCAATCCCCAAGGCACAAACCTCCGCCTCGACGTTCCCCTCCCCCACCCGTGGCCTAGCCCGCCCCCGGCCTCATTTATCCCCGAGCCTTTTCTGAATCGCGCAACCAATGGCAAACGCGAAGCTGAGAGCCACCGCCAGCACAGGCGGAGGCGGAGGAGGTGTCGCCCAGACACCCGCCCAGGACGCTGCGGGCTCCCATCCCCCTACAGCCCCGAGTCTGAGCCGTCCCACTTTTGCGGTGCCCCCTGCCCGACTAGGGTGCACTGGGTGGGGCGAGTCCTCCCGCCCGTTCCACCCCCGACCCCCGCTGTGTTTCCGTTCCTGCTAGTCTTGGAAACGTGCTCGTGGCTCTGCTAGGGTTACGCTTCTCCTGCATTTAAATTCAGTCGAGTTTGGGATTATGACTCTTTGGTCTTGTTAATTACCTGTTTTAAAAAATTGAATGATTAAAACTACGCTAGCTAGAGCTGAGGAGTTGCCTAGTTAGCAACCCCACCCCTTTCCTCATGGTGGGGGGAAACAACAAAACAACCCAGTATTCTAACCCTCCCTCCCTAGATCGGCCCTGACCAGATAACCCTTTCTAAACTCGTGTGGTGATAATCAACTACCCTCGGCGCCCAGGCGGCGGCTTCTTTAGCGTTTCTTTCCCTCCTCCTCCCCCTTTTCAGGGTCCCTCGCCCAATCTCGTTTCCCCTCCCCCTCTTCCTCTCGCTCTTTTTTTTTTCTTCCTGCGAAACCCACTCTAATTGAGGCGCTGGGATTTCTCACGTGAGACGTTGATTTGTAGTTTGAACACGTGGCTCATTCAAAAAGCCGGACACTCGGAGCGGATTTTTTCCGCCCCCTGCGCCTTTTTCCCTCCTCCCCCCCTTCCCCTCCCTCCTGCCAGTCTCCCTTCTGGGTTTTTTATGGGGAGGCGGCGCCTACCTCTCTCGTAGTGTGATATTTTCACCGTCGGCTGGCTAACGCCAAACGGGTTGGAGAGGAAGAGACAAAAAGTAGTTTTTTCCTCTCCTCCTTCTCCTTTCTCTTGCTAAACCCGCCTCCTCAGAGTTAGGAAGACTCGTTTTGATGCTTTTGGGTTATAGCTAGGCTTTTTTTCTTTCTTTTAAAAAAATATCTAGAAAAGGAAGAACAGGAGCCCTCGGATCTGATTTTTCGCTCCTCGTTCTAGTACTTGGTCCTTACTGTGTTTGTGTATTTTAAAGGCTAGAAGACGAGGGGAACAAAACCCGCCTGGATCCATCCATCTCTTTGGGTGGTTTTAATTTTTCATTTTTCTCATTAATTTTTTTAAACAACCACTCTGCATGATGAACAAACTGTATATCGGAAACCTCAGCGAGAACGCCGCCCCCTCGGACCTAGAAAGTATCTTCAAGGACGCCAAAATCCCGGTGTCGGGACCCTTCTTGGTGAAGACGGGCTACGCGTTTGTGGACTGCCCGGACGAGAGCTGGGCCCTCAAGGCCATCGAGGCGCTTTCAGGTGGGCCCCGGCCTGGCCCCGCTCGGGCTCTTGTCCCAGCCCCGCGCCGCCGGCTGGGGCCCACCGGGGCGGCTCCGCGAGCCCCAGGCCCGGCGCGGGCAGGGAGAGGGGGTGAGGCCCGAGTGCGCACACGCGTGGGGCCGTGGGCTTTATTTAGCTTCGGCGCCCACTGGGCCCGAGGCACCGTGCCCCGGCTGCGGTTTGCTGGGCGAGGGCGGGAGCGCTGTCAAGACCGCCTGGGCGCCGGCTCGGAGGGGCGCGGGGTTGGGGGAGGCGCGCTCCGCTCGCGCCCCACCCGGGCCCAGGCGCGTGCTCCAGGCCCCCGCACGCGGGGCCGAGCTTGAACATCCGCTTGTTCTCCTTTCTTCCTGCTTTCCTCTGGTCGTTATTTACGGCGCTGGCTTCGCTGCCCTCCCCCCCGGCCATGGAGAATGGAAAGTGGCCTCGACCGGGCTGCCGAGTGAGGCCGAGCGCTGATGCCTAGCGCAGGCGGCCCCGCGCTTCCTCTCCTTCCTGCGGAAGGGGAGCAAGTGCGCCGGTATCCCATATTTTACCTCTCCTGGTCCGACGAACGAAAAGGGGCAAGTAGGCTCGGGCAGCCGCTTGTCACCTGGGAGGGGGTCGCCGCCACGGCGCTGAGCCACCAGCCGCTCTCCTGGCCTCAGCGCGGGGCTGCGGCCTCCGGGGTGGCTCCTCCGAGGCGGAGGACCTAGCCTGGCGGGGCAGAACGCTCGAGAAGGCTGCTCTCGGGTTCCTCTGGGGAGCCCCTTGCCTTTTGGCTCCCTCTGTCATCAACTCCGACCCGGTGCGTGAGCCTCGCCGTCCTTTGCTCCTGGTTCAGTCTGCGTTGATCTACATACACCTCTGGCCATTCACTCGCCCTTCGTCTCCTTGTCGTCCCTGGCCCTTTCCCGCCACTCTCTGTCCTCCTGAACTCCACCGGCTAGTGTTCCTCGCGGGTGTGGGCTCAAGCAGAGAGAAGGGCTGAGGCGCCCCTCCTCCGAATTTGTCCTGTAGGGAGTGTCCCTCTGGTGGGCCTTAAGGAGTTGGGTGACCCTCCCAACTCCTTGGGAGTTGGGTGGACGGGAGAGGCCTGGGGACTAAAGTGTTAGCCAACTATTGGGCCCACCAATTGATCCTCTTTCCAACCATCTAAATTAAAACCCCACCCCTAGCCGAGGGGGTTTGCTTCTCTATCGGCCTTGAGCCGCGTCCTGGCCTTGGGGGCCATCGGGGTCTCAGGAGGCCATTTGTATGGCCACTTAGGCAGTGCTTGTCCTTAGGGTGGGAAGAGCCGCTGAACCCGGCCGACCTCTCACTTATTGTGTGTCCGCAGGTAAAATAGAACTGCACGGGAAACCCATAGAAGTTGAGCACTCGGTCCCCAAAAGGCAAAGGTGAGCTTATTTATTTTGTTTTCACCGATTCTCTTCCCACTCGATTATTGGGAGGAAAGACTCAGCTGAAAACAACTTCTTGTCCTCCTTAGGCTTATCAGACAGCTGTATGGCTTGGCGATTTTTCTTCCCTTCCTTTTAAGTTTCTGGCAGGACTGTGTGTGTTGATGATGCTGGGAAGGAATAGGGGGCATTTCTGTGGCCCCCGGAGCTCGATTATTGTTGGTTATCAAAATCTTTCAAGGAAGCTCACAGCTAAAATACTTTGTGCCAGTCAAATTGCATATAGAAAGCGAAATCAAAAGTGTCAACGGGGAGACTTGGAGAGCCTTGCAGGACTTAAGGAGCAAGGGCTGATTTCCCCCACACCTGTAGGTACAAAGTAGCCGAAAGCGGCCGCGGAAACGCTGGTGGTTGGCGCGCCTTTCGTTCTCTGTACGCAGTTGGGAGGCCTTGGGCGCCTCTGAGAAGAGAGGAATTTGCCTTTCCCCTGTTTGCTCGCCGGCGGGAATTGGAACACGTGAGTGACAGCCTGGGCTTTTCTAGCCCAGAAATACCTTTTGGTCACTCCTAAACTCTATAGATTTCTGTAGTCATGGCCTTTGTTTCCCCCTCTCCTTTTAGGGTACATTTTTGCTTGCAAGATTTGGTGCTACTTTGGAGATATGGCCCCTCTCTCTAGAGCAGGCCAGATTCCCCTCTGTAACCAACTGGAAAGGCGCTCTTCCCTCCCAGTGGCCTTGGTGTTGGCCTGTGCCTTTTCTGGGTTTGCGAGGTGGGGTTAGGGTTTCTGCCTGCCCCTCTCCCATACCCCTGTTCTCAACCTGAGCCGAACAATAAGCTCAAGTTAATTTAAACCAGGGCTGCGTGTATCTGGTTAGATATTGATGAGAATGCCTGCTGGAGGGCAGGAGGAAGGTTGCTATGCATTTTTCTGGTGCCCTGTAGAGGGAAAGATGGCTACACAGAGATCTGTGTGCCTTTTTCTAGATTGAGTTCTCTTCTGGGTAAAGTATTTTCACAATTTTTTTTTAAAAACAAAATTTAGGAACGAGCTAGTTTGGATTTTTTTGTATTTCTCTTGTCTATATACTTATATTTCATTAGGTTAATTGAAAAGAGATTCAAGTGAACGAATATAATTCTAGTTAGGAATTTTGGTAGTGGTCAAATTATTTCGTATAGAAGGTAATTCTATTTTAAAAGCTTCTCAAGTAATAGAATACATGTTAAAAAATACCTACATTGAGTTTAGTTTAACAGGAATTAAAAAACCGAGGGAGAAGTCATAGCTCCTTAAAAAGTTTAAAGGCATAGTTTGGTTACCTAGGGAAAAAATGTGAGCACATTCTGGCAATTTTTATTGGTTTCATATTTGGCCAGTGCGTCTTAATTTTGTTAAAATGTTGAATAAAAAATAATGGTTGTTTTAAGGACCGGTATTTCACCATTTGAAAGTTTCCAAGTTTAAACATTAAATGTTTTGAGTTTTTCAGATGCAATTCATTGGCCTATATGTAAACACAGGTTACTTTGCCTTACCCTCCTGCTTCTCCTTTACAAGCTGGTGTGAATTTCTCCCCATGTGTAAGAAAGTAAATTTAAAATATTACCTGATAACAATCGCCTGTTTTATTCTTAAAGGCTCTTTCTTACTCAGCCTAAAAACATACTTAGTCACTCGTTATTTTATAATGAACAGGAGTTCCTCTTTAGGAAAGCACATAAGGTAAAATGTTACTGGTGGCAGCAAGTATTTATCAATGGAAGCTTTATTAACAATGTAGATTAAATTTTCAAACTCATTTTCACTGGCATTAAAATGCTTTGGTTTTTTTTTTTTTTTTTTTGAGACAGAGCCTCAAGCTGTCACCCTGGGTAGAGTGCCTTGGCATCACAGCTCACAGCAACCTCCAATTACTGGGCTCAAGCGAGTCTCTTGCCTCTGCCTCCCAAGTAGCTGGGACTATAGGTGCCTGTCACAACGCCTGGCCATTTTTTGGTTGCAGCCGTCATTGTTGTTTGACAGGCCCGGGCTGGATTCGAACCTGCCAGCTCAGGTGTCCGTGGCTGGCGCCTTAGCCCGTTGAGCCACAGGGGCCAAGCCAATGCTTTGGATTTTAAATGATATAGTACCATCTTACTGGCAAATGGAGGTGAGAACACTGGAGACAATTTTGTACTGATTTGATTAGAATAATCAAGTAAGTCTCTTGGTTATGTTAAGTATCTTAAAAGCAGAGCTTTTTTTTGCCTGGGGAAATTACTGGAAATCTTTATTAAAATTGTTTTAATTGAAACTTGGGAGCTGTGATGCAGTTTTCTTTATCTGGACTGTTCCATCTGCATAGGCTCAGGGAGAGAACCTGGTGACCACATGCCCAGCAGCTATGGGAGCATTAGGAGGTGGTATCTGTGGGGGATGCTACAATAGTGAGTTTAGTGTTGCAGCTTAATCCTTGATAAGTGAGTCTGCTGGACTTCAGGGTGGAGTTCTTTTTTGCTTAGCAGTCATTTCATTCCATCCCATTATCAGGCAGGCATCTGAGGCAGGCACACCCACATGTGCAGCAATGACCTTTATACCTGCTGTGCAAGGCATGCTGGGAATCTGGTGCTGGAGAATGCTATAGTAGCAGGCTGAGATGGATGAATGGGCTTACAGTAACTAAACTGGGGAGCAGGCCCAGGAGGTGATTGGTAAGTTGGTCTAGCTGTGGCTTTGAGTGGAGCTGGGCGGGGACCCTTTCAGGAAGGGGCATTGTTGAGTTTGGTTCAGACCTAGCTTAGCTCCTGATTACTGAAGTCTCCGGGGAATGTGGAAGGAATGTGGCTTTTCTGCATTCAGATACCCCTCAGTTGGGGGAAGACTATAGCAGTACTTCACAGACTTTGAGGTCCCCTGCAGCTGGGATGGAGAGAAGATTGCACTGGATATCTGTGATAGTGTTTTACTTTCTATTCCAAATATCAAAGATAAAGCATATGAAGACTTGATGACTTTGAGGTATAGAAGCGGTTCTCAACCTGGGAACTGCATAAGGGCTGCGGCATTAGGAAGGTTGAGAACCTCTGAGGTATAGGTTTAAAATTTTCCCCCTTGGGGTTAAGTGTGGGTGTGAACATAGTTATACTTTGAAGACTATAGGTGAGTTTGGTTGGAAGAACTGCTGGTATCTTGTTTGTGCCCCTATGTGATAATGTAAATAGTATTGATGTCCTTTTTTTGTTATGTTGTGGACTGTTGGGCATGGGAGAGGGAACAGAAAAGTTGCTGACAGTGGGGAACTGAGAATGGTGGTTTTAGTGCAATTTCTATGACGTTTTGAATTATGAACATTTTATTTATTTATTTTGAGACAGAGCCTCAAGCTGTCACCTGGAGAGTGCTGTGGCATCACAGCTCACAGCAACCTCCAATTCCTGGGCTCAAGTGACTCTTGCCTCTGCCTCCTAAGTAGCTGGGGTACAGGCACCCGCCACAACGCCCGGCCATTTTTTGGTTGTAGCTGTCATTGTTGTTTGGCCGGCCTGGGCTGGATTTGAAACCGCCAGCTCAGGTGTACGTGGCTGGTGCCTTAGCCCATTGAGCTATAGGCGCCAAGCCAAGACCTCATCTCTAAATAACTGAACAACTTATTTCCATGTTAGAATTTTGTATTTAACATGTAAACTGGACATAGTACTATAAAAGTCATGGGTTTTATTTTTTTGTAGAGACAGTCTCACGTGCTGTGGCGTCATACAGCTCACAGCAACCTCCAACTCCTGGGCTTAGGCGATTCTCTTGCCTCAGTCTACCAAGTAGCTGGGACTACAGGTACCCACCAGAAAGCCCAGCTGTTTTTCTGTTTTTGCAGTTTGGCTGAGGCCGGTTTGAACCTGCCACCTTTGGTATATGGTGCTGGTGCCCTACTTGATGAGCCACAGGCGCCGCCCAAAAAAGTCATGGGTTTTAAACATATCGTACTTTCAGTGGCTACTTAAAATCTAGTGCTGCATTTTTTTTTTTTTTTTTTTTTTTTGAGACAGCCTAGCGCTGTCACCCTGGATAGAGTGCTGTGGCATTACAGCTTACAGCAACCTCCAATTCCTGGGCTCAAGCGAGTCTCCTGCCTCCGCCTCCCAAGTAGCTGGGACTACAGGCGCCCACCACAACGCCCAGCCATCCCTTGGTTGCAGCTGTCATTGTTTGGCGGCCCGGGCTGGATTCGAACCCTCCAGCTCAGGTGTATGTGGCTGGCACCCCAGCCGGTTGAGCCACAGGCTCCGAGCCATAGTGCTGCATTTTAATAGCTGTTATAGAATAGTATCTTGCCATGAGCCCATTCACCAAAGCATGTGATTCCACATAGTGAGACTGACTTTAGAGTCTTAGAACAAAAAGAGCTGTTTTTAATTTGGAAAATTTAATCACAGGAATGGACACAGGTATGAAGAGGTTCTGAATGTTAGGAAACTTTATTGGCTGGTTAAACAATTATAAGAAGGTTTTTTTTGTTTTTTTGCAGTTTTTGGCCGGGACTGGGTTTGAACCTGCCACTGCTGGCATATGGGGCCAACGCCCTACTCCTTTGAGTCACAGGCGCAGCCCCAAGGGTTGTCTTTTTGGAGTGCTCAGTTTAAGGTTAATGTGTAAGACCGCTTCAGTGGTTGTAGCTGGAGATATTTTTTTTTCTTGGCATCCTATTTTCTCAAAACATTTTGAAAGATCTCATTGGTTTTAACACAGTGTAAAAAATGAAGTTAAGTAGCTTCTCCTGTGTGGATGTCCACAGTAACTCAGAGGAAAATGTTACCGGAACATAACATGTGCCTGGAGCCAGGGGGGATTGGGATCTTGGCTTCTGTTTCTGGTGTTCATTTTGCTTTGTGTGATCACTTAAATTCTTCTCATTCCAGGTTAAATGTCATTATAATAAAATACAAGGGGCATATATTTTGTTCTGATATTTTACCATTCTGCTTGGAATAAACTGGTGATTAGCTAAGGGTTCAAAATATTTTTAAATTACAGAGATGGGGTTTCCTTATAAGAAACTTGACTTGAAATTTCTGTAGTGCAGCAGATCTGTTGCTTTGGGCTGTGTACTTCTCAGCAAGAAGGAAATTATCTTTGCTGTGCTCTGAAACCCTTTCGTGACTCCTGCTTCAGTTAATGTGCTGTAAGATTGAAATTTCATATTAAAGTGAAGCTGTTGAACCACCTTAGTTTTTTTTTTTTTTTTTTTGAAATGACTTCATTATAATTGTTTTTAGCAGTATGCAGTTAACAACTTTAATTTTTGAAAGGTATGAATTATCCATTCAATAACTTTGGCAGTTGGTTTGGTCTGGGAGGAAGGAAAGAGGAGATGGTGAGCTGTGCTATTCTTAGCTGAGTTTCCTTTATTGTCTATTGCCTCTGATTCAAGCTTTCAGAGTCAAAAGACAGGCGGTGGCAGTGTGGGAGAAATGACCAAGGGGTAGGATTGGCATTTTCTTAGTTAGGATGTCTGCTCCATAAATCTGATATTGTAAATTGACTTGGACTGCCAGGATTTTGCTTGAAGGCTGGTGGCAAGCACAATTTTGAGTGTACCCTTAAAATTGAGGGTGTAATTTATCATGGTCTTGAAATTGCTATTTGGCAAGTGTTTAGTACTGGTAAATAAACAGTTAAAAATATTGATATAATATGTGAATTTTATTGCCTTGAAGGGGAACATGTAGTATATAAACTGTACGCATTTTAGGGAATTACCCTGAGACTATTTAACTTGATTAGAAAATAGTTTGAAATTGTTATAGAAGTAGTCTTTTAAGAATTTAGTAGAAATGTAAGCTGGGAAAGGTATAAATACTTTGTATATCTGTCATTATTACTTAGTTGTTTGGGGAGTGGATCCTGTGTGATCATGGTATTTCAGTTATCCATCGCTGCCTAACAAACCACCCCAGATCGACAATGACAACTCATTCTTTTTTTTTTTTTTTTAGACAGAGTCTTACTTTGTCACCCTCGGTAGAGTGTTGTGGTGTCACTGCTCACAGCAAACTCCAGCTCTTGGGCTTAGGCGATTCTCATGCCTCAGCTTCCCGAGTAGCTGGGACCACAGGCGCCTGCCACAATGCCCAGCTATTTTTTGTTGCAGTTTGGCCGGGGCCGAGTTTGAACCCACCACCCTCGGTATATATGGCCAGCACCATACTCACTGAGCCACAGGCACTGCCCTGACAATTCATTCTTAATGAATCCCATGGGTTTGATAGGAGGTTGATTCTGTTCCATGTGGTGTTATTTGGGTCATTTACTGAGCTTAGGCTAACAGGACCAATATTCTTAAAACAAATCTCTTGGTGGTGGTTCTTGTGACCTTTTTTCACGTAGTATCTCATCATTCAAAAGTAACCTGAGCTTTTTTATAACTCAGTGATTGACTATACCAAGTGAGAGTGGAAGCTGCCAGTCCTCTTAAAGGCTAGACTCAGAGTTGGCACATTGTTACTTCTGTCCCAAGGCAAGTCATTAGGCCAGCCTAGATTCAAGGGGAATATGGAGATAGACTATCTCTGGATGGTAGAGTGACATGCAGGTATCCAGAGGGAGGACTTGATGGCTCTCTTTGTAGATTTTCTTCCACCAGTTGGAGGAGGAAAGGACTAGTGACTTAAAAATGCTTTGAACAGATTATATCTGAAAATTGCATTTAGTACCAGAAATGGAGAGCTATCCCCCGTTGTAATATCCTGGCAAGAGCTTTGCAGATAACAAGTAGTGGCTGTTCTTTATATAGCCATGAGGAATAACCAGGAATGACAGGTTTTTTTGGCTAAAACAAGGGGATGTCGGTGCTATTTATCAAAATGGAGAGTATTGGGGAGGAACAGATTCTTGGGTGGAAATTTGGAGCTTTGCTTTCGGTGTATCATGTTTCTGATACTTACTAGAAATGTAAATGAAAAAGTTGAGTAGGCAGTTGGGGATATCAGTCTGGAGCTCAAGGGAAAGTGGGATATAAAGGTGAAAATTAGGGACTTCCTTAGTTTGTAGTATTTGAAACCATGGAATTGGGCAAGATCACAAAGCAGTGGAGCCTGGGCCTCTGGGAGAAAGGAAAGACCAGCTAAAGAGGGTGAGAGGAGGTAAGGGAGAAGAAAGCAAGCAGGGTGAGCTGTCATGTGAAAGGTAAGTGTATGGAGAAGGAGGGTGTAATCAGCTATGTGGAAAACCACTGATTCACATGGATGGATGAATGAGTGGGGGTGGAATTGAATCTCAGCCTTCTGGCCCTCCTGTAAATAGATGGAGAATAGTTTACAATTTTTGGAGCAACCTGGAATATACCCCCTTTCAGAATTCATTTTTTAAGGATCTTGATTAATTTTATTTTCTAGAAACATTTGAGCGAATCTCTTAGAAGATGGAAGTCTCTTCTCTAACTTTAATATAGACAACTTGCACAATGGACAAGACTTGTTTGTGACATCTAATAAAAATTGAGCTACTCTTGGAGCTTTTTTTTGTGGCAGAGTTTTATTATGTTGCCCTTGGTAGAGTGCCATGGCGTCATAGCTCACAACATTAAACTCTTGGGCTCAAGCGATCCTCTAGCCTCAGCCTCCTAAGTAGCCAGGACTACAGGCCTCTGCCACAATATTCAGCAGTTTTTTAGAGATGGAGTCTCACTGTTGCTCAGGCTGGTCCTGAACTTGTGAGCTCAAGCAATCTGCCTGCCTTTATCTCCCAGAGTGCTAGAATTATTGGTATGAGCCTGGCCTTAGATTTTAGCATTTCTGATAGCTAGTATTTTTTTTTTTTTTTTGAGACAGAGCCTCAAGCTGTCACCCTGGATAGAGTGCTGTACAATCATAGCTCACAGCAACCTCCAGTTCCTGGGCTCAAGTGAGTCTCCTGCCTCTGCCTCCCAAGTAGCTGGGACTACAGGCACCCACCACAATGCCTGGCCATTTTTTGGTTGCAACCATCATTGTTGTTTGGGGGGCCTGGGCTGGATTCCAACCCTCCAGCTCAGGTGTACGTGGCTGGCGCTTTAACCGCTTGAGCCACAGGCGCAGAGCCAGGATCTCACTTTTATGTAATAGACAACTCATTCTGCTTTTTTATTAAGATACATTTGGGAAATTCTCTGAAGCTGCCATAGGTTCCAAAACAGTGTAGATCAAGTCCAGTGCTTCTGTGTGGTGGTCTAAATGCTTGATTTAACAAGCAGAGGTTGAAACTACTGGCTAAATGTTTATGGATATCATGGGCTAGGTTTAAAATACTTTAATCTTAGGATGCTAGCGTAAATTGAGCATTTCATTTTATTCACCAAACTTTTGTTGTTTTTTTTTCCTGAGATAGAGTCTCATTTTGTCACCCTGGGAAGAGTACTGTGGCGTCATGGCTCACAGGAACTTCAAACTTTTGGGCTTGAGCAATCTTCTTACCTTAGCTCCCCTAGTAGCTGGGATAATAGGCGCCCGACACAATGCCAGGATATTTTTAGAGATGGGGTCTTGCTCTTCCTTAGGTTGGTCTTGAATTCCTCACCTCAAACAATATATACCCGCATTGGCCTCCTAGAGTGCTGGGATTAGAGGTATGAGCCACCACACCCAGCCCTTATTCCATAGAATTTTTGCTGTAAGAAATCTTTGGGTAGTACCTAAATTCTCTCATTTTTGCATATTTAAAAATCTGCTCTTTGCTAAAGTAGCATCCTGTATTCAGTCACAATAATTGTCAAAACCAGATTAGATCAATTGATTTTTGAGGTAGAGGATTTGGTCTGAATAATTCCTTCCAATACTTTTTTCTGTCTATGACGGTCCTTTGGTCAATAGAGTAAAAGGTTTAAAAACCTATTTTAGGAAAGGAAAACTAATAAAATGAGATAACACAATAGATTATGAAGTGGTATTGGGTGCTTTACCAAAGTTTTATCCATAAGGCCCTGGGTGAAGGACCTGGCTGAGGCTCTCAGCCGGTGGAGCCCATTTCTGGGTGCTACCCTGCCTGCCTTAATTCCTGCCTCTACATCGTGCAAATCCTCAAAGTACAGGACAACCCCATTGTGTTTGCAGCGGCAAGTCTGAACAGAGATGTCTTATTTCTTGCCTTCTATAAATATAGTAATCTTGCTTGGCTTCTTTGAAGGATTGACTTTTTTTTTTCCTCCTTTGCTTTTGTTTAGGAAAAAGATAGGAACATTGGTAGTCTGGAATCCAGTGCTTGTTATAGAATAAAAACATTTGGCTACTCAAGAGAATTGCTTAAGCCCAGGAGTTGGAGGTTGCTGTGAGCTATGTGACGCCATGGCCCTCTACCGAGGGCGATAAAGTGAGACTCTGTCTCTACAAAAAAAAGAAAACATTTGGACATCCTGATTTAAGACAGAAAATGTGACCTTTTTTGCCTTAATGTATATTTTTAGCAGCTTCATCTTCATGTAAATGAGTTTTGGGAAGTAGAAAGGGCCTACCTAGGAAGATAGAAGTTGGGGAAGAAAGAAAAAAAGATAGAAGGTGGGACAGAGAGCATGGAGAGGTAGGGTAGATGTTACAATTTTGATTCCAGAGGGTGATTATAACTTGTTCGGTGTGTTTTAGATTGCAAAAGAGGTAGAGGTATCCATTTGTCCCACCTTGTTACTCAGTTTGGTAGGACTCTGGCTTACAGAAGAAAAGCTTTTTAACTTGGGATCAAGGGAGTAGGAGGGAGGAATTCTGCTGAAACCTCTTTATTAGGAGCTCTGTTGCTTACCTCATGTGTCCATGTTGAACTGAATGGTTATAGTCAGAAGGATATAGGATATGAAGTCTTAGGTCAGGGTTTGATTCCCGGATGCTCTTACCAAATGCATGATGTTGTTTGAAGGTAAGGAAATTAGATCTTGGGGAGGTTAAATCCTGTAGGATACTGTACCTAAAACATCAGTTGCAGTAGTCTTTCCAGTGGTAGCTGTTGTATTTTTCTCCTTGAAATTCAGATATGAAAGCTGGATGGATGTAGATTCGATTTGGTGGTGATAACAGAAATATGGAAGATCTTTGTTCTGCTTTGGGATGTGGACTCATGTAAGTAGAAACCTGGGGATAGGGTGCCTTTTTTCTTTTTCTTCCCCCCTGCTCCATAATGAGCATATATTATCTTTTCCCTTAAGGAAAAGAGCACACTAGAGCATATAATATTAAGTAGATTGATAATTTTTACATATGTGTACATTCAAATTTAAAACACATAATATAAAATATGGAAAATAGTTGTTTTTTAATTCTTGCCATCTCTGTGTACTTCCCAGAGCTTACCACTAGTTACTTTGTTGTTTTGTTTTTTTTTTTTTTGAGACAGAGCCTCAAGCTGTCACCCTGGAGAGAGTGCTATGGCGTCACAGCTCACAGCAACCTCCAATTCCTGGGCTCAAGTGAGTCTCCTGCCTCCGCCTCCCAAGTAGCTGGGATTACAGGCGCCCACCACAACGCCTGGCCATTTTTTGGTTGCAGCCTTCATTGTTGTTTGGCAGGCCCGGGGGCTGGATTCGAACCCGCCAGCTTAGGTGTACGTGGCTGGCGCCTTAGTCCGTTGAGCCACAGGCGCTGAGCCCACTAGTTACTTTGTTATATTATCTTCCAGGAGTTTTTATGCATGTATCCAAACATTTTTTAATATAATCAAATCATATTGTTTATAACTTTCGCTTTTTCTAAATTTATCCTAAAGAATCTTATGTGTAGGTACAAACATTTCTCTTTTTTAACTGACAGCATTGTTGTTCAGCATGGCCATGTGATAATTTAACCATCCTTTCCTTTTTTTTTTGGCTAGGCCGGGTTTGAACCCACCACCTCCGGTATATGGGGCCGGCGCCCTACTCACTGAGCCACAGGCGCCACCCTAACCATCTTTTCCATAGTGATTTTAGTCAAGCATATTTATGTATATGTCATCAGATCCTTGACTGGGAATTTTTATAATGTAAATTCTTAAATTCTGAATTGCAATCTTAGAAAGTATACATATTTAAATTTGGAAGTGCTCATAAAAAATGCACTAAATTTTTTTTATGTTGACATGTTTAGTCATAACTGATAGCAAAGAGCACATGAAGTGTACTGTGAGACTGTTTGGTTAAGAAATTGGCCGGGGTTCAGCACTGGTAGCACATTGGTTATAGCGCCAGCCACAAAAGCCGAGGCTGGCGGGTTCAAACCCAGCCCAGGCCAACTAAGCAACAATGACAACTGCAACAGAAAAATAGCTGGTGTTGTGGTGGGTGCCTGTAGTCCCAACTGGGAGGCTGAGGGAAGAGAATTGCTTAAGCCCAAGAGTTTCAGGTTGCTCTGAGCTGTGACGCTAAGGCATTCTACTGAGGGCGACATAATTGGCTGGTGTGGTAGCTCACACCTGTATCCTTAACATTCTGAGAGGCTGAGGCAAGTAGATTGCCTGAGCTCACAGGTTTGAGACCAACTTACTCTTCTGCCATAGATGTTGTGTAATTCTGATAAGTCTTTGTCTGGTTTCATTTGTGCCTTTTGTATATAAAAGTTAAGTAAAAAGCTATAACACTTAGGTTCTGGCTTTTTTTAATTAGAGACAAAGTCTTACTTTGTCGCCCTTGGTAGAGTGCCGTAGCTTCACAGCTCACAGCAACCCCCAGCTTCTGGGCTTAGGCGATTCTCTTGTCTCAGCCTTCTGAGTAACTGGGACTACAGGCTCCCAGCTATTTTTTTGTTGCAGTTCGGTCGGGCCAGGTTTGAACCCACCACCCTCAGCGTATGGGGCCGGTGCCCTACTCATTGAGCCACAGGTGCTGCCCCTGGTTTTTTGTTTTGAGACAGGGTCTCTATTGCCTGGACTAGAGTGCAATGGCATTATCATAGCTTGCTGCAGCCTTGAATTCCTGGTTCAAGTGATTCTCCCTCAACCTCCTAAATAGCTGGGAACACAGGTATATGCCACCTGACTGCTAATTTTTTTATTTTTTTGTGCAGATGTGGTCTTGCTCTTCTCCAGGCTGGTCTAGAACTCTTGGCCTCAAATGATCCTCTGCCTCAGCCTCCTGAAGTGCTGGGATTACAGGTGTCAGCCACCCCACTTGGCTAGTTCTGATAATTTTATACCTCAAATACCTAGGACTCATGCTCTCCCATAGTTTTTCCTCCTCTCCTCCCTTCTCCTCCCTTCCCTCTTCCTCCCTTCTCCCCCTCCCCTTCTTTCTGTCTCTCTCCCCTTCCTTCTCTTCTCCCTTCCTCCCTCCCTTCCTCCCTTTCTCCCACCCTCTCTTCCTCCCCTTCTCCCCTCCTTCCTCCCCTCTTTCTTTTGTGAAGATAGTCTAGGCTAGAGTGCTGGGGCATTATCATAACTCACAGCAACCTCAAACTCCTGGGCTCAAGTGATCCTCCTGACTCAGTCACTCAAGTAGCTGGGACTACAGGTACCTACTGCAACACCCAGCTAATTTTTCTGTTTTTAGTAGAGACAGGGGTCTCACTCTTGCTCAGACTGGTCTTGAACTCCTTAGCTCAAGGGATCTACTTGCCTCATCTTCCCAGAGCCCTAGGATTATAGGCATGAGCCACTATAACCACTTCACAATAGTTTCTTGTGGAAATTTAACAAAAATCAACACTTTTAGAAGAAATTTAAGAATTAGCTTCCACTCAGCATCAGTAGCTCAGTGGCTAGGTGCCAGCCACATAGACACTGGAGTTGGCGGATTCAAATCCCAGACCAGGCCAACTACAACTACAGAACAGCCAGGTGTTGTGGCAGGTGCCTGTAGTCCCAGCTACTTGGGAGGCTGAGACAAGAGAATTGCTTAAGCGCAAGTGTTTGAGGTTGCTGTGAGCTGTGATGCCATTGCACTCTACCCAGGATGACATAATGAGACTATGTCTCAATTTAAAAAAAAAAAAAAATTAGCTTCAAAATGAAGGTGGTGCTCAATTTACTGTTTTATCTGGGCAGATAATGAACTTAGTTAAGAGAACCTGTAAGAGTGGTAAAACTGTTTAAGAAGTGATTGAGTTCTCCCGAGTGATCCCCAAATGCCTTTTTTTTTTGTAGAGACAGTCTTACTTTATCACCCTCGGTGGGGTGCTGTTGTGTCACAGCTCACAGCAATCTCCAACTCCTGGGCTTAGGCGATTCTCTTGCCTCAGCCTGCCGAGTAGCTGGGACTATAGGCGCCCACCACAATGCCCAGCTATGTTTTTGGTGCAGTTTGGCCGGGGCCGCCTTTCAACTTGGCACCCTCCCTATATGGGGCCGGTGCCCTACCTGTTGAGCCACAGGCACTGCCCCAAATGTCTTTTTTTTTAAAAAGTCATCTGGTTTTGCAAAAATGGAGAAGCTCTTGCTTTTTCTTTGGGGAGTTCTATGTGGTTGAAGTTTTTAGTTTCCACATTTACTCTATTTATTTTTGAGTTGTATGAATTATTAGTTTAACCAGTATAAATTGAGCTCCTATGTGCATGGTTGATTCTATGCTAGGTTTTTAGGGGCAAGAAAAAATAAGTCCCTCATCCTGAAGAAAAGAATATGGAGTATATTGGCTTTCACTTTTTTCTATCCAAATCTCTGGGTGATATCTTTTTTGTTCTTTTTTTTTTGGGGGGGGGGGAATGGACTCTCACTACAGCCCTCTGTAAGAGTGCCATGGTGTCACAGCTCATAGCAGCCTCCAACTCCTGGGCTTAAGCGATTCTCTTGCTTCAGTCTTCCATGTAGCTGGGTCTATAGGCACCTGCCACAAAGCCCAGCTATTTTTTGCCCTGGGTGGGCAGTGCCTGTAGCTAAGTTCGCTACAGTTTGCTAAGGGCGCTGCCCACCCAGCTATTTTTAGAGACAAGGTCTTGCTCTGGCTCAGGCTGGTCTCAAACTCCTGAGCTCAAGGAATATGCCCAACTTGGCCTCCCAGAATGCTAGGATTATAGGTGTGAGCCACTGCGCCCAGCCTTATCTTTATTTTCAATAGTAATAGTGGCTTGCTATGGCAGTGACCTAAATTAAGGTGGGTTATAATCTCTGTAAGTAAAGAGACGTTGTAAATATGTCTCATGATGTCTGTGGGATGCCCCAGAACCACAGAGGAGGGGCAGCAGGCTTAGTCTGGATGTTGACACAGCCAGCCAGGGATAGATTGAGAGGGATGTGAAGACAAGCAGAGGCTGCTGTGTGCAGTGAGGATGGAAGAGGCAGAAGGGACAGCTGGAGCCAGGGCACATGAGTGTGAAGCATCCTAGTGTGTGTGTGTGGGGGGGTGGAGGTAGGGGATGACAGGCTGTTTGAGATTAAAGAGGCTCAAGTGTGATGCAGGGTGGTGTATAGCCTGGTATTTGATTTTTATTAACGACATGCACACAGGTGACTGTGGCTGCATGATTTTTTTTTTGCTTTGTCACCCTCAGAGTGCTATAGCATCACAGCTCACAGCAACCTCCAACTCCTGGACTTAAGTGATTTTCTTGCCTCAGCCTCCCAAGTAGCTGGGACTATAGGTGCTTGCCATAACAAATATCCATCTGTTTTTAGACAAGATCTTGCTCTGGCTTAGGCTGAACCTGTGAGCTCAGGCATTCCACCCACCTGAACCTCCCAGAGTGCTAGGATTATAGGCGTGAGCCATTGCATCTGGCCGACTGCATTATTTTCATTCTTCATGTGTTTAACATTAGGGATTCAGTGAGTTTAGTTAATGCCATTTAGCGGATGTTTATTTGGGATTATCACAGGAACCTTGACGCCTGGGTTAATTTTAGGAGCTGCTCACCAGAGATGAACCTTTTTTTTGCTTTTTCAGTGCTTCATGGGAATGGCTATGTGCCCAAACATCCCATGGAATTCAGAGCTGTTCTTAGGGTGCCCTCTGACAGGTTATTGGGGTAAATTGTGGTATAGGACTAGGAATCCTGTAATAAGGTTGGCTGAGCTCATTGCTGGCAAGATAGTCCTCCATAATGCTGATTAAAGCTCCTGGTATTTGATTTTTTTTTTTTCTTTTGCAGTTTTTGGCTGGGGCTGGGTTTGAACCCGCCACCTCTGGTGTATGGGGCCGGCACCCTACTCCTTTGAGCCACAGGCGCTGTCCTGGTATTTGATTTTTATTAACGGCATCCCAAATGATGTAATGCGCCTCTGGATAAAATTGTGATAGGCACTTTTATGGGCAAATACTTTAATGTGGGGAGATGGACAAGGTCTTCTGTCTCCCAGGCTAGAGTGCAGTAGCATCGTCATAGTTCACTGCAGCCTCAAACACCTTCCTGATCCCAAGAGATCCTCTTGGCTCAATCTCCTGAGTAGCTGGGACTATAGGTGCTTGCCACCGTGGTCTGTTAATTTTGAGAACTTTTTGTAGAAGTGGAAGTCTGGCTATTGCCCAGGTTGGTCCCCTCACCTTGGCCTCCCAAAATGCTAGCAGGTAAGCCACTACAACTAGCCTATGAACATGCAATTAACTGATAGGGAGGGCATTCTGCTTGGAGCCACACAGACCTCAACTGGAATCATTTCTTAGTCTGTGATCTTGGCAAAACAGATTAAATTCCGAGTGTCTTAGTTTTTAAATCCGTAAATAGTGATAATAAAATTTCTTGCACTGGGGTTGTTGGGAATTTTTTTTTTTTTTTTTTTTTTTTTTTGAGACAAAGTCTCAAGCTGTTGCCCTGGCTGCAGTGCTATGACATCACAGCTCATAGCAACCTCAAACTCTTGGGCTAAAGCAATTCTCTTGCCTCAGCCTCCAAGTAGCTGGGACTACAGGCATCTGCCATAACTCTTAGCTATTTTTTTTTCAGTGTCTTTGTTTTAGCTGGCCTAGGCCGGGTCTGAACCCACCAGCCTCAGTGTATGTGGCTGGTGCCCTACCCACTGAGCTATGGGCACTGCCAACTTGGTCTCCTCTTGAGAAAATATCTCCCTGATAGTCAAGCTTAAATAACCACAGTTTGCCTGTAGTTCCTTCTGGTATAAATGATGCTTCATGAAAAAAGTGGATCATCTTGCAGCTCAAACAAGTTGCATAGTACTCTTTCTCCAGAAAACTTTAATAGGTAGCAGGAATCTTTATTTATAATTCCCTTTTCTTCACATAGATGCTCATGCCTGTAATCCTACCACTCTGGGAGGCTGAGAAGGGTGGATTGCTTGAGCTCAGGAGTCCATCTCTACTAAAAATAGAAAAACTAGGGCAGGGCCTGTGGCTCATCGAGTAGGGCACTGGCCCCATATACCGAAGGTGGTGGGTTCAAACCCAGCCTTGACAGAACTGCAAAGCAGAAAAATAGCCGGGTGTTGTGGCAGTGCCTGTGGTCCCAGCTAGTCTGGAGGCTGAGGCAGGAGAGTCGCCTAAGCCCAGGAGTTGGAGGTTGCTGTGAGCTGTGTGACGCCACAGCACTCTACCAAGGACGATAAAGTGAGACTGTCTCTAAAAAAAAAAAAAAAAAAAAATAGAAAAAATAACCAGGTGTTGTGGCAGGCACCTGTAGTCCCAGCTACTTGGGAGGCTAAGGCAAGAGAATTGCTTGAGCCCAGGAGTTGGAGGTTGCTGTGAACTGTGACAGCACAGCCCTTTACCCAAGGCGACAGAATGAGACTGTCTTTAAAAAAAAAAGAAAAAGGATACTCAAAGGTCAGATTTAATTAAATGTAATAACTTTTACTGCTCATCAAGGATGTTTAAAAACAAAATTTGCATAATTCTTTACTGCAAGTGCCAGTGAAGCATACACTGACTAGTTTAGTACCACTGCCTTTATTCATGATAAGGCCAGCAATTTTACCTACCATTGTTTTTTGTGCCAGGGCAAAACACAGAGAAAAAGGCAAAAACGTCTTTGTATTATAAAGTGTTTTGACCTCCTGAAAGTGTCTCAGGGATCCCCAAGGATTCCTGCACTATACTTTGAGAATTGGTGCTCTACACTAAGGGATGGTTTGAAAGTTTTTAGATCAGGTATTCTTCACGAACATATCTTCACATTATAAAAAGAGCAAGTGAGGATTTTGTGCAATCCATGGCATGGAAACTTTGATAGCGAATTTTGTACAAGTCAGTTTGTATTAAAAAACAGATTTAGGGCTTGGCGCCTGTGGCTCAACGGGCTAAGGCTCCAGCCGGGCCTGCCAAACAACAAACAACAATGACGGCTGCAACCAAAAAATGGCCGGGCATTGTGGCGGGCGCCTGTAGTCCCAGCTGCTTGGGAGGCAGAGGCAGGAGTCTCTTTTGAACCCAGGAATTGGAGGTTGCTGTGAGCTGTGATGTCACAGCACTCTATCCAGGGTGACAGCTTGAGGCTCTGTCTCAAAAAAAAAAAGAAAAAAACAAAAACAGATTTAGGGGCACCTGTGGCTCAGTGAGTAGGACGCCGGCCCCATATACCGAGGGTGGTGGGTTTGAACCCAGCTCCGACCAAATTGCAACAAAAAAGTAGTGGGGCTATTGTGGTCCCAGCTACTTGGGAGGATGAGACAAGAGAACCGCCTAAGCCCAAGAGCTGGAAGTTGCTGTGAGCTGTGATGCCATGACACTCTACTGAGGATGATAAAGTGAGACTCTGTCTCTTAAAAAATTAAAAAAACAAACAAACAAAAAAAACATTTAGGAAGAGGAAAAGCAAAGGAAAAAATGTAAAACTAAACACAGAAGAAAAATCTAGGTGCATTTAAAGGTAAAATGTTTAGATTCAGCAGTTAAACACTGAAAACAAATGTACATGAGCAAAATATTTGGACATTTGGGCACCCACAATCAGGCTTTAAATTCCTCAAAACAGAGGAAACCCTAAGCCCTACACGTTGACACAGGTCATGCATACGGGAAATAATTAGCATTTAGTACATTTTGTTCCTAAAACCTTGAAGAAGTCCAATTAGGATCTCAATGCACAACCAGAGTTCCTTTTGACAGTCTAGATTTTTAAGACTGACAGCTTGTGGTAACTCATTGTATTTGTAATGTTGATCAGCCTGTGATATGTTTCAGCCAGTTTTGTTTGCCCTGAGTTAGAAACAAAACTAGGTTTTTTTTTCTGCAGTTTTTTGCCAGGGCTGGATTTGAACCCGCCACCTCTGGCTTATGGGGCCAGCACCCGACTCCTTTGAGCCATAGTTGTTGCCAAAACTAGTTATTTTCTAAATCTATCAATGGTTAAGTACTTTTCTTAGACGATGATTTATTTTTTCTTTTAAGAATTATAATACAACAATAAACTTTCGTGGGATTTTACCGAGTGTTTCCCATTCTGTTTATATTTTTTCTGTTTGAAAAAGCTTAGTAGCTTGCTGTTATGTTTTATTTTTCAAATACTTCTGTTTTGTTGATCTTAGATTTTAGCAGTTTTTAGATGATTTATTCAGTACTTTTTTGAGTGTCAGATGCCAGGTACTGTTTCAGTTGATGGGGAAACACTGAACAAAAGACAGTTCTGCTCCCCTGAAGCTCATGATCAGATAAAGGACATTAGGGGGACAATTGGCAGCTACTGGGCACGTGTTACTATCAAGTAATTGAAATGTGGTTAGTTCAGTTGATGTGGTATAAGTATAAAATACAATGAAATTTCATGACTTAGTTCAAAAGAATATAAGGTATCTAAAAATTTTTATTTTATCTATTTTATTTACTTTTTAAATTTTGGATTAATATGAGGGTATAAACTCTTAGGTTACTTTGTTTGTGTTTTGGTTACGTAAAGTCCAGGTTGTAGTTGAGCCCTTCACACAGGAAGTGTGCCATTTATCCTACATTGTGCCTGTTAGCTGAGAGCACACCAATCCCCCTCCCATCTCTACCCTCCCTACTACTTGAATTTAATTGTTTTTCTCTTGTGTGGGCTTGTGGTTGTTTATCTGCCGGTTTCATATTAGTAGTGAATACATTGGATACTTTTCCATTCTATGATACTTTACTATGGAGACTGTTCTTCAGCTCCATCGAGGTTAATACAGAAGATGTACAATTTCCATCTTTTTTTTTTTTTTTTTTTTTTTTGAGACAGAGCCTCAAGCTGTCATCCTGGATAGAGTGCCGTGGCATTGCAGCTTACAGCAACCTCCAATTCCTGGGCTCAAGCGAGTCTCCTGCCTCTGCCTCCCAAGTAGCTGGGACTACAGGAGTCTGCCACAATGCCCGGCCATTTTTTGGTTGCAGCCACCATTGTTGTTTGGCGGGCCGGGCTGGATTCGAACCCGCCAGCTCAGGTGTACGTGGCTGGCGCCTTAGCCCATTGAGCCACAGGCACCGAGCCATTTCCATCTTTTTTTATGGTTGAATAGTATCAATGGTATACATATACCACAGTTTATTAATCCATTAACGGGTTGATGGGCACTTGGCTCTTTTCCACATCTTTGTAATTATAAATAGAACTGCAATAAACATTCTTTTTTGTTTTTGTTTTTGAGACAGAGTCTCAAGCTGTCACCCTGAGTAGAGTGCTGTGGCATCACAGCTCACAGCAACCTCTAACTCCTGGGCTAAAGCGAGTCTCCTGCCTCCGCCTCCCAAGTAGCTGGGACTACAGTCGCCCGCCACAATGCCTGGCCATTTTTTGATTGCAGCTGTCATTGTTGTTTGGCGGGCCTGGGCTGGATTTGAACCTGCGAGCTCAGGTGTACTTGTCTGGCGCCTTAGCCGCTTGAGCCATAAGCACCGAGACTGCAACAAACATTCTAGTGCAAATGTCTTTATGGCAAAATGATCATTTTTCTTCTGGGTAGATAAAAAATGTGGAACAATTCATGAAAGTGTGTCATCCTTGTGCAGGGGTCATTCTAATCTTCTTGGCATTGTTCCAGTTTTAGTATATATGCTACTGAGTGAGTACTATTTATTTTTGAGACAATCTCACTCTATTGCCTTGGGTGTAGAGTACTGTGGCATCATCACAGCTCACAACAACTTCAAACTCCTAGGCTCAAGAGATCCTCTTGCCTCAGCCTCCTAAGTAGCTAGGGCTACAGGTGCCTGCCACAACACTGGCTATTTTTCTATTTTTAGTAGAGACGAGGTCTCATTCTTGCTCAGGGTGGTCTTGAACTCCTGAGCTGATGCAATCCACCCACCTTGGCTTCCCAGAGTACTAGGATTTCAGGTGTGAGCCACCATAAGGGGCTATGAAAAGAGTTTCAAGAAGGAACAGGGGTTTGTTTGTTTTTTAGTCTCAC
Source organism: Arctocebus calabarensis (assembly GCA_963573935.1). Lineage (NCBI taxonomy): Eukaryota > Metazoa > Chordata > Mammalia > Primates > Lorisidae > Arctocebus > Arctocebus calabarensis. Next base: position 3,087 of record CAUYON010200696.1, on the reverse strand, counting down.
CCTATCTCCCTGGGTAGAATGCCATGGTGTCATGGGTCACAGCAATTTCAATCTTTTGGGCTTGAGTAATCCTCTAGCCTCATCCTCCTGTGCTCCTGAGTAGCTTAGAGTATAGTTATGTGCCACTATACATAGGTAGTTTTTCTATTTTTAGTAGAGAAGGTCCCTCACTCTTGCTCAGGTTGGTCTCAAACTCCTGAGCTTCAGCAATCCACTGTTCTTGGCACCCCAGAATGCTCAGATTACAGGCATGAGTCATCACTCATGCCCAGGCAAAGGAACAGTTCTGGTCAGATTTGTCTTTAAAAGATAAGTCTGTGGCTCCTCTGAGAATGGACTACACAGGGCTGGAAAGAGGTGGCATTAGTGAGACCAGGCAGGAGATAGTTATAATTATCCAGGCTAGAGATGTTGGTGGCCGGGATCACAGGGTTGTCATGGTGGGGGTGCTTGTGAAGAGTGGTTAGAATCTTTAATAGCAAGCCTGGAGAGAGGGGCTTGATGTAGTAGGTGAGAGAGGAGCCAAGGATCAACCAAGTGGAAATGTGGGGTTTCCACTAACTGTGATAAGCAAGATTGTGAGAGCAGCATCATAAGGGCTGGGGAAATGAATAGTGAGTTCACTTTGGCCAGGTAAGGTTGGAGGGGCCTGTTAGACCTGTGGAGATAAAAGTGAATAGATAGAAGGAAGAGAAGGAGAGATCCAGGGGAAGCCAGGGAGCTGAAGGGAAACCCCTGGGTGTCCTGACAAGGTATAGTTTCAGTGGCATGGGAGTGGTGGTGCTGAAAGCCCAAATACTGTGGGATTTTGAAAGAATGGAAAGATGGGGAGGGAGCAGAGACATTGAGCCTGGATAGACTTTCAGGGAGGCTTGCTGTAAAGATAGTACAGACTCACACCTATATATAATCCTAGCGCTCTGGGAGGCTGAGCTGGGAGGATCTCTTGAATTCAGAATTTGAGACCATTGTCTTTACTAAAAATAGAATAATTAGCCCAGCATGGTGGCAGGCCTCCTATATTCCCAGGTACTTGGGAGTTTTAAGTAGAAGGGTCACTTGAGCCCAAGAGTTTGGAGTTGCTGTGAGCCATGATGATGCCATGGCACTCTAGCCTGGGCAAGAGAGAGACTCTCCAAAAACAGAAAAAGACATCACAGAAATAGGAAGGCAGTTGGAAGGGCTGTGGTTCAAGGGAGGGCTTAAACTTTATTTCAGTTTTCAGGAGAGTTACATAAACAGTGTGGGTTGAGCACATACCTTTAATTTTTTTCCCCCTGCTGTTAAAGTTTGACTGCTTTTTAGTTTTTCTGGAACATTTGAGAGTATGTGGTACATATATTACACTTTATCTGTAAATTGATCTGTAAATTCTTCAGTGTGTTTCTCCAGAAAACAAGGACATCCTGTTACACAATCACAGTACATTTATTAAAATAGAAATAATGTTTGATCCTGGATTCGATTCATAATTACATATTTTATTTAGTTTTGAGATTGTCTCACTTTGTGGCCCTTGGTAGAGTGCTGTGGCATCACAGCTCACAGCAACCTCAAAGTCTTGGGCTTAAGCAATCCTCCTGCCTCAGCCTCCCAAGTTGCTGGGACTATAGGCGCCCTTCACAACGCCCGGCTATTTTTAGAGGCAAGGTCTCATTGTGGCTCAGGTTGGTCTCAAACTCCTGAGCTCAAGCAATCCATCCACCTCAGCTTCCCAAAGTGCTATGATTACAGGTGTGAACCACCATCGTCCTTATGTTTTTTGTTTTTTGGGTTTTTTGGGTGCAGTTTTTGGCCAGGTCTGGGTTTAAACCCATCCGTCCAAACTGCAACAAAAAGCCGGGCGTTGTGGCAGGCAGCTGTAGTCCCAGTTACTCGGGAGGCTGAGGCAAGAGAATCGCCTAAGCCCAGGAGTTGGAGGTTGCTGTGATCTGTGTGACGCTACAGCACTCTGAGGGTGATAAAGTGAGACTGTCTCTACAAAAAAAAAAAAAAAGTAAGATTTTTCTGTAAAAATACTAATTTTTGTAAATCCAAATTTTTTAAATAAGCAGCCATTTCAGCACTTGAAAGCAGTTTAAGAACACCTTTATTTATTATTTATGTATTTTTTGAGACATAGTCTCACTTTGTCCCCCTTGGTACAGTGCTGTGGCATCACAGCTCACAGCAACCTCAAACTCTTGGGCTCAGGCTAAACTCCTGCCTCAGCCTCTCAAGTACCTGGGACTACTGGTGCCGGCCACAACACCTGGCTAAATTTTTTTTTCTTTTCTTTAGCAGGCCCTGGCTGGGTTCGAACCCACCAGCACCAGAGCAGGTGGCCGGCGCCCTAACCACTGAGCAATTCGGGCCCAGCCAACAACACTAATTAAACTTATACTTTAAGAATACATAAAGGGGGGGGGCACCTGTGGCTCAAAGAAGTAGGGCGCCGTCCCGACCCCATATACCGGAGATGATGGGTTTAAACCCAGACCTGGCCAAAAACTGCACCAAAAAACAAAAAAAAACATAAGGACGATGGTGGTTCACACCTGTAATCCTAGCACTTTGGGAAGCTGAGGTGGATGGATTGCTTGAGCTCAGGAGTTTGAGACCAACCCCACACCTATATGGGGCTGGCACCCTACCCACTGAGCCATAGGTGCCGCCCCCAAAATTTTGCTTTTTAAAATTGAGATTAAAGTCTCATTATGTCGCCTTCACTCAACAGCTCACAATTCACCACCACCGCAAACTCTTGGGCTCAAGGGATTCTCTGGCCTCAGCCTCCCAAGTAGCTGGGACTACAGGCGCCCACCACAATGCCCAGCTGTATTTTTGTTGCAGCTGTCATTGTTTAGTAGGCCTGGCCAGGTTCGAACCCACCACCACCCCTGGAGCTTGTGGCCGGTGCCCTAACCACTGAACTATGGGCGCTCTGCAAAACTTTACTTTCAATATTATATATATATATTTTTTTTTTTTGTAGAGACAGAGTCTCACTTTATCGCCCTGGGTAGAGTGCCGTGGCGTCACACTGCTCACAGCAACCTCCAGCTCTTGGGCTTAAGCGATTCTCTTGCCTCAGCCTCCCGAGTAGCT
>CAUYON010200692.1:0-25984 GCA_963573935.1 Arctocebus calabarensis | reverse complement strand
TTGAGTCGTGCTGGGGTTCTGAAACTGTCTGCTATCTGAATTTCAGAATCTCTTGGCATGTCTGGAAAGTTCTCTTTCATAATCTCATAAAGAAGAGACTCTGTGCCTTGTGATGTCACTTCATCGTTTTCAGGTATCCCTGTAAGGCGAATATTGGTTATCTTTGAGTTATCCCAGCACTGTCTGAGAGAATGATCCATTTTTGCCTTCCATTTCTCTTCCTCTTTGGAAGTTTGGGAGCATTTGAAAGCTTTGTCTTCCATGTCAGAAATCCTTTCTTCTACTTGCTCCATTCTGTTACTCAGGGATTCTACTGTATTTCTCAGATCTTTGAGGGCTGCAACTTCTTGTCTCAATGTGTCAAAATCTTTGGTCATTTTGTCTTTGAATTCGTTGAATGCTTGAGACATCTTTTGGGTTATCTTTTGGATTACTGCCTGAAATTCTAATTCCATCTTTTCCTCCATTCTGCTGATCTTATTTGCTATCCAGACTCTGAATTCAATTTCTGACATCTCAGCCATTTGCTTATGCAAGGGATCTTGTGCTGTATCTACCTTGTCGTTCCTTGAGGTAGTTGATCTACTCTGATTATTCATATTACCAGAGTTTTTCTGTTGATTCTGCCCCATGATTATTTTTTATTGTTGCCTATGACTGTCCTCAGAGTTCAGGAGGTGTCTCTCCCAGATCAGACCCCGGCAGGATCACTCTGTTGTTGCTGGATCTTTGTAGAGAGTGACCATATGTAGCTCCTCTGGACTGCCCCACCCAGGGAATTCTGGCTGTGGGAGCAGCTCCGGAGTGTGGCACTCCCAGATCAAGCAGCAGGGCGTGGGATGGGTTACCTAGTGGCCTTTGCAAAGGGAGCTCATGCCTCAAGCAGTCTCTGGCTGGGAGGAGGCTCCAGAGGGAGGGCGGTGGGCCTGGGGCATGTATCGGAGTCAGGCGTTGTCCTGGCTAGTGTTAGGCCGAGGCCGGTCGGGGCCCAGATTGGCACCACGCAGGAGTCTCAGCGAACTTCCTGGCCACTGCTGGCGGCTGGCCAAGGCCTGGTGGGGTGCCAATTGGGCTGTGCGGGAGTCCCAGCAGAGTTCCTGGCCACTGCAGGCAGCAGGCTGAGGCCCAGTGTGACACGGATCAGAGTTGCGTAGGGGTCCCAGCAGCATCCCTGGCATGAGGGCTGGCAGGGGCTCAGTGGGGCCCCAGAGTCTCTTACCTGGTGGGCCGCCTGGTCTAGCAGATAGGGAGGGTGGGCACTGTTCAAGTCCTCCTCCCTCAGTTTCAGCAGAGGTCAGGCTTCTGGTGTGCCAGATAAAGGGGGAAGGGAGTCCTAGAAGTTCAGAATGGCAGAAAGTTCAGTTCTTCTGCCTGAAGCTTGGTCTCTGGAAGTCGCAGGTTGCCTCTGAGGTGACCTGCGGGTATCACCTCTCTCTTTCGGCTGGGCTCCCAGTCTTCAGCTCAATTGGGCAGTTTCTGGAGGTTATCTTTCCTTTTGGACAGGAGCCTCTGTTGGAAGCTGCTTCCAGTTCGCCATCTTGCCCCTCCCTCCCCCAATACTTTATTTTCTTTCTTACTATTATTAACATTTCCTGTAAACCTTTTTGGACCTCCTTGTAAAGTCTCTGGTGAGGCATCCAATCCACTAGACCGTCTATAATCAAGGATCAGCTTTGTGATTTATAGAAAGGTGAGAAAAATGAGACCTAAAGGTGGTGATAGTAAAATCTAAACTTTACTATGAGTTGAATAGACTTGTATAATCTATGTAAGTCAGCAACACAATATGCAGATTTCCTATGCCCATATGAGTTTTGCAGAGGATCCAAGTAGAGCCTGTCTATTTTAGATATTAAAACTGAGGCATCACTCACCCTCGGGCTACACACCTGATCTCTCTTACCCTGTTCTTTGTTCCTCCTTACTCTTATCACTTGTGTACTGATTTTTACACATTTACCATATGTGTGATCTCTCTTGCCCATTAGAATGTAACTGTTATGCAGGCAGAGATTTTTGGGTCTATTTTATTTACTAATGCCTTCTCAGGGCCTGAAATAAGCCTGGCACTTGGCAGGTATTTAGTGAATATTTGTCAAATAAATGAATTGGTGGGCCCTCACTGAATGTACTCTTCATGTATATCTAGAGACTCTCATACTCTTCTTTTTTTTGACTACATCATTTAAGGTTCTTTTCCGTGTATGTGTTTCTTTTCCTTCTTAGTTCATTTTTTCCCCCCAAATATGTTGTTTTACCAGTTTATCCAGTCTGAGTCTTATCTTTCCGTTCATCTTCTTTACTTTATATTACTACTTTGTTTACAATAAGAGAAAATGAGTGCTGGAAACTTTCTGTTTCTATACTTTTATAAACACTTAGCATAGTTTTATGGATCTAGTAACCAACTATGTTATTAGTTTTTATCATAGCAATATTCTGAGTATCTCTTATGTATGTGCCCTTATGTACTTCAGAGGTAACACCTCATGGCAAAATAATCTTAAGACTTTATAATTATTAAATACTTTAAGCCTTTTGCTTTTTAATATTTCCCTTTTATGATAACTTTTAGGAACCTATATAGTGTTAAAGTAAAATTCTACATTTAATACTATGATAAATTAAGTACATGTACAATTTTAATATTTTATACTCTAAATTTAGGTACAAGTTATGGAAGAAAAATTAAAAGCAGCCAATATTCAAACCAGTGAATCAGAGACAAGGTTATATAAAAAGTGTCAAGATCTGGAATCTCTAATCCAAGAAAAAGATGACGTCATTCAAAATTTGGAGCTACAGCTTGAAGAGCAGGTTAGAAAGAATTTGGTCATTAAGAAAGTTCTAAATGAGTGTACCAATTCATACATAAGCATAGAGATTAAAAAGAGAAAATGTAGGGCGGCACCTGTGGCTCATCGAGTAGGGCTCCACCCCTACATACTGAAGGTGGCGGGTTTAAACCCTGTCTCCATTGAACTGTATTCTTTTTTTTGAGACAGAGCCTCAAGCTGTCACCCTTGATAGAGTCCAATGGCATCACAGCTCACAGCAACCTTCAGTTCTTGGGCTCAAGCAAGTCTCTTGCCTCCTTCTCCCAAGCAGCTGGGACTACAGGCACCCGCCACAATGCCTAGCCATTTTTTTGGTTGCATCATTGTTGTTTGGCGGGCCAGGGCTGGGTTTGAACCCCCCAGCTCAGGTGTACGTGGCTGGCGCCTTAGCCTGTTGAGCCACAGGCACTGAGCCTCGGCCGAACTGTAAAACAGAAAAATAGCAGGGCACTGTGGTGAGCACCTGTAGTCCCAGCTACTCGGGAGGCTGAGGCAAGAGAATCGCCTAAGCCTAGGAGTTGGAGGTTGCTGTGAACTGCGTGACGCCATGGCACTCTACCAAGAGCGATAAAGTGAGACTCTGTCCCTACAAAAAAAAAAGAAAAGCGAGCGAGAGAGAAAGCCTAAATGTCTAAATTTGGGAGAGAAATCTTACTCTGTCAAACCAAAGATTGCATCACATTTATTGGTGAAAGCTGCAAGCAAATTGACATTCACTTTAAGTTGGGGGTAATTCCAAGGTGAGAATTAACATGTTTCTGGTGTGACAGTGATCCTTAACATCCACACTTTGAGGTTTAATGTTTAGGTTGGAAACATTTGGCTATCAGCAGCTACATATTGTTAAATATATGTTTGACACCAATCTTTCTTAGAAATGGGCACATTGTTTCTAAACCACTTTATTGAAACGAGTGTAGTATTTAGTTTATTTTAAAATTTATTAGGAAAAAAATTGTATTAGAATTACTTACTTAAATGGTCATTTAACATCATTTAAGTATGACCGCTAGGAAATCATATTGTTAAATATGTTTAATTGTTGTTTATTTTCAGTATTGCTTTTCTATTTCTTGGGGATCAATGTTTCTTTAGGTCAGTGGTTTTCAGCCTCCACTACCCCTAGGCCCCACCCATTGTGATTTATATGATAGTCACCTTCTCAGTAGTTTTGTGACCATAACCAGATTTCTAGGTTGGTAAATTGAGCTATAACTTCTAAATGATTATCTTTTCTGGATCCTTGAAAACTGGCACTTGAGGAGGGGAAAAGTCCCTAAGGAGATTCTTATTCTCCTCTCTCTAACTTGGTTGACCCCTGTGATACTGTTCTAAATCCATTTCCAGAGATGGTTTATTTTGTTGATAGATTAGTGGATTGACTTTTTGTGTATAGTCTTTCAGGGAAAGAGAATAGCAATTGTTAAAACTTTCAGTACTTGCTATGGTGTACTATTGCATCTGCTGGATAATCTTTTTCTTTTTTAAAATTTATTTGGTAATTTGAGGATAGATGTACTAACTTGGAAACGAGAGATTTGCCTTTTATATTTATAATGTAACCTTTTTAGACCTCTGAGTTTATGTTTGAACTAAACAAACTGCTCATGTTATTTCAGAAACAAATAAGAATACAAGAAGCTAAAATAATAGAAGAGAAAGCAGCTAAGATCAAAGAATGGGTAACAGTTAAGTTAAACGAGGTATTTGTTGCTATCTTATTTTCCTTTTCTCTACCTTTTACTTCTTTTAAATAGATTTATCAGAATATATGACTATTCTGACTGATCCGAAGGTAGTGAGTTATCTCACTTGATTGTTCACAGTTAGTTACAGATTGAACTCCTTGTTCAACTCTTTCCCCACTTCTCACTACTGCACTTGACTAGTCTTAAAAAAAATTAAAAAAGAATAAATGACTATTCCAAATGAAGCAAAAAATTATGATTGGTTGGTGGTGGTGCTGCCGTCTCTTGGTAAAATTGGGATAGGTAGCTTTCATTTTAATATCTGGTGTATTTCTAAAATTAAACATACCAGTATATTCATGATTATCAGTATAAATAACCTAGTTAACTTTAATTCTGATTAGTTTTAAATAATTAGACAACAAATGTGAATATCTTATGAAATAAAATGTATTTAGTGTCTGAGAAGCATACATTCATTATTTATTTTATGTGACAGTTAATGCCAAAATATTTTGGCTTAAAATAATTTTACAGGTAAAAGCATGGGAGTGAAAACATTTCAAACTCTTAGTTTTGGGAAAAATAAATATTAATGCCATACTTATGTAGTTTGATAGCTGGTGCTGAAAAGTAACTTGATATATGTATTTGCTTATCATTTCTTTTGTATTTTGCTTACATAGAAAGTAACTAGATATTAACATTTTCTAAATCTTATAATTAGAACATTCTGAAAATGTTATCTCTCTATAAAAGAATACCACTTTATTCTTTTAGCTGGAATTGGAGAATCAGAATCTTCGTTTGATCAACCAAAACCAAATTGAAGAGATAAGAACAATACAGTCCAAACTACAAGGTACAAATACTTTGACTGAGATAGTTTGCTTGGATTTATTTGGCTATTTAAGATTTTACTGTGTGTGTGTGTTTGGCGTTTCGAAGACGCAATTATAAACATCATATAAGAAGTTATTGTCATGAAGTGAAATAGAATTTCTGAAACCAGAACTCCTGCTCCCAAGTGTATGTTGGAAGGCAAAAAGAGATAAGATCGATGATGTACAGGTATTCCAAGGTGATTATTACATAGGGTGGAAAAACATGAGCAGATATTAATTTTGCCTTTCCCTACTCTTAAAGGTCTTCCATTTTTCTCCTTTTTAGACCCATACCAAGTCCTAGGACTTAGTACTTGCTAGAAGTACTGTATGTTGACATTAAAGCAAGAGGTCAGGGACCATGGGCAGTGGGTTCCAAACAGGGGGTGGGAATCTGTGGCCTTGGAGCCTTTTGATCTATTCACATTTTTTAGAACAAATCCCATTTGAGGGACTGTACTTGGGGATGTGGAGGGGCACATGTGGCTTTGAGGCCATCTTACCACACCAGATAGTAGGTTAAAAGTTTTTATCTTAGAGAGGCATGTACTTCAGATGTCCAGGAAGACATGAACATGAATTAAAGTTTCAAGTCCATGTGACATTTGCTCTTATTGAACTAGATTAGATGTACTAAGCCCATTCTCAAAACCTTGTTGTTGTCTCTGATCTTCTTAGCTTGCATTTCTAGTCTTCACTGGCAGCCTCTTAGTTCATATAGATTAAGAGATATTAATCCTTAGAAACTAGGCTTGGACTTAGAAGAACAGATATAATGTAGTACACGTACTTTTACAAAGATATGCATAAATGTAGTTATTACAGTATTACTGTGAGAGATGATCAACATAAAAATACTAAAAGATACAGCTAACGGAACATACTATGCACTCAACTCAGTTATCCTTTGCTATGTAAGTTAATCTTTTGGTACTTTCCTAGAGTTAAAGATTGAATTTCCTTAGAAATTTTTCTTTTGAGGATCACCATGCCTTTAGATTGGATAAGCAGCAATGTTCCAAGTCCTACAGATGAATTAAACCTGTGATTAGGTGCTGACCTAATAATCATTCCACTAGCTATCTAAGTTCTTTTTCCCCCACCCACCTCTTTTTATTTCTTCTAAAGAAGTGACTAAGGCTCTTTATATTGTGGTCACCACAGACCATGCCACTCCATTTTCTTCTCAGTTTCTACTGATAACTGAGATAAGGAAAAATCATTACTGTGCTAATGTGCTATTTGCCCCAATGATGGTCCAGATTTCCTTTGGTTGTTTTAACAACCAGGACTTCAGTCCCTTTTTCCTCAGAGTTAGTGCCAGATCACACCCATTTTACCAATGCCTAACTGGTATTTATCAATCCTTGACTTTGCAAGAAGCTATAATTTCTTTAGTTATTTGTAATCTGTTTTTTGTTTGTTTTGATTTTGAACTAATTACTCTTAAAGGTATTAGGTATTTTTCTCTCTGTAGTTAAAAAATATTTTGAACATTCAAAATATATAAAGCAGGCTCTGCGCCTGTGGCTCAATGGGCTAAGGCACCAGCCACTTACACCTGAGCTGGGGGGTTCCAATCCACCCTGGGCCCGCCAAACAATGTCAGCTGCAACCAAAAAATGGCCGGGCATTGTGGTGGGCACCTGTAATCCCACCTACCTGGGAGGCGGAGGCAGGAGACTCGCTTGAGCCCAGGCATTGGGGGTTGCTGTGCGCTGTGATGCCATGGCACTCTATCCAGGGTGACAGCTTGAGGCTCTGTCTCATATAGCAGATTTTCTTTATTTTTGTTACTAGTTTTTGAGACAGGGTCTCACTTTGTCACTTAAGCTGGACAAAGTGCACTCATAACTCACTGAAGCCCTTAACTCTGGGCTCAAGAGATCTTCATGCCTTAGCCTCCTGAGTAGCTGGGACCACTGGTGTATACCACCATGCCCACCTAATTTTTTTTTTTTTTTTTTGAGACAGAGCCTCAAGCTGTCCCCCTGGATAAAGTGCTGTGGCATCACAGCTCACAGCAACCTCCAATTCCTGAGCTAACGCGAGTCTCTTGCCTCTGCCTCCCAAATAGCTGGGACTACAGGCGCCCACCACAATCCCTGGCCATTTTTTGGTTGCAGCCGTCATTGTTGTTTGACGGGCCTGGGCTAGATTTGAACCTGCCAGCTCAGGTGTTCGTGGCTGGCACCTTAGCCTGTTTAGCCACAGGCACTGAGCCCCAACTACTTTTTAAATTTTTTATAGAGGTGGTGTCTCCATACGTTGCCCATGCAGGTTTTGAAGTCTTGGCCTCGAGGGATCTGCTTGCCCTGGTCTTCCAAAAAGTGCTGAGATTTTAGGCATGAGCCACTGGGCCATCCCAGATTTTAAATATAGGCATATGATGCTCATCATTGAAGGTTCCATGTTATTATATGTAAATAAAGATGAACTTCATATTTTTTCAGGCATAGAATGATTTGTCCAAATTTTTAATATGCTTTGGTTCTGTGTTTAACAAACTGCTTTTAAAAATTCAAATCTTAATTTTGATTAATGACATTGCAGAAGTTCAAGGAAAGAAGACATCTGCTGTCTCTACACTAAAGCTTTTGGAGGGCCAGCGCCTGAGCAGTTTAACCTTTGGATGCTTTTTATCTCGAGCAAGGAGTCCTCCTCAGGTTGTGAAAGCTGGGGAAATGAGCAAGATTTCATCTAAAGCAGCTGAGTTCACTGAAGGAAAAGACATAGAAGGTATTTATGGATTATAGGAGTTCACTTTGCCATTTTTTTCAAACAGACAAATCATTTGCTAAAATTAATCCAAATATATCTTACTGTTTTCCTTACTGCTTGGTGTTTTATGAGACTATTTGTTAAGAGCAATACAGCATTTAACTTACTGTATCTAATTATTTTGTGTTCTCTTTTTTTCTTTCTTTTTTTTTTTTTTTGTTGCAATTTGGCTGGGGCCAAGTTTCAACCCGCCGTCCTCAGTATATGGGGCTGGCTGGTGCCCTACTTACTAAGCCAAGGCACTGCCCCTATTTTGTGTTTTCTGAGAGTCTTCGCCAGTAATGTACAGAAGAAACTAATTTTCCTTTCGTATTTATTTATTTAAAAATTATAGGCTAAGCACAGTGGCTCATGGCTTTAATCCTAGGACTTTGGGAGGCTTAGGTGGGAGGGTCACTTGAGCCAGGAATTTGAGACCAGCCTGAGCAACACAAAGATACCTTCCCCTCTACAAAAAATGAAAAAATTAGTCCAGTGTGGTGGCACTGGAGCCTAGACATTTGAGGTCACAATGTGCTATAATGATGCCACTGCACTCTAGCCCTGGTGACAGAGTGAGACCTTGCCTCAAAAAGAATTTTTTATTTAATTATTTTGTTTATTTATTTATTTATTTTGGAGAGATAATGTCTTGCTCTGTCACCCAAGCTGGTGCAGTGGCACCATAATAGCTCACTGCAAGCTTAAACTCCTGGGCTAGAATCTTCCTGCCTCAGCCTCCCAAGTAGCTCCCATTATAGGCACCCACCACCACACCCAGATAATTTTTCTATTTTTTACAGAGATGTATTTTCATTATGTTGCCCAGGCTGGTCTCAAACTCCTGGCCTCAAGCAGTCTTCCCACTTTGGCCTCCCAAGATTCTGGGATTACAGGTGTAAGTGACCACATCTAGCCAATTTTTCCTAGTTAATGCTTTTTCCTGTAGTAGGTGGAAGCAATATTTAAAATTAAAAAGCAAGGTGCAGCAGCCCATACTTGTAGTTCCAGCTACTTATGGGGCTGACTCAGGAGGATTGCTTGAAACCAGGAGTTTGAGGCCAGTCTGAGCAACGTGGCAAGACCCCATAAATAAATTAAAGTTAAATGTCTACATTTCTATCTACAAGATAGTATACCTGGGTTAGTTGAGTTTCAGATTACAACTATGAATTTTCTATTCATTATTTATTGAAAATATAAAATATTACCTAATATTAAACAGGAAATCAAATATGGCATAGCAAACTTATAAAGAAAACCCTACAGGCTACTTGAGTAGTTGCTTTGATTTCTCCTTTGTTGCTCTACAGGGAAAATGTTTACCTAGGCTTCTTTTACTCTTAAAGCCCTTCTAAATCTTATTTTCATTGTATATCTACTGGCTTTGCCATCTCTAGTGAATCTCTTTTGTTGACTTATCTCAAATAAGGCTTCTCCATTTTCAGTTCCTTTACCTTCCTCCAAAGAAGAAAAATTATAACCCTAAAAAGCTATGTCTCTCTAGCCTCTATGCTTGGTTATGAAATTCTAGAAACCATGTCATGTTTTTCCAATCAGAAGGTTCCCTTGCTCCTTGCTTTCATGCCATTACTTGCATTTTCTTTTCTTTTTTGAGAAGCCATTTTAATTTCCTTCCCCCTTTCCAACAGTCAGTTGAGTACAGCTGAGGTTGCCTACCTCTTCCTCTCTTGCAAATTTAACAAACTGCCTGACTGCAAGTTCTAGAGTTTATTTGTTCAGCCTCAGTTCTTTAATTATAAAGTACCTGTGTATGGTTTCAGGGTTTTCAGAGTTTCTTTTTTACTCCTTAAAGTTTTGTAATCACTTATGAAACTATTATTTTGTTACAAATAAAAATAAGCAAAACTATGTAAATAAATAAAAATAAGCCATACCTAAAACCTTCTTTTTTCTGTGAGACAAAATCTCACTCTGTTAGCCAGGCTAGAATGCAATTACATCAGCCTCACTCACAGCAAACTCAAACTTCTGGGCTCAAGCAGTCCTCCTACCTCAGCCTTCCAAGTTGTTGAGACTACAGGCATACACCACAATGCCTGGCTAATTTTTCTAATTTTAATAGAGGGGGGAGTCTCTCTCTTGCTCACATTGGTCTCCAACTCCTGAGTTCAAGGGATCCTCTCACTTTAGCCTCCCAGAGTGTCAGGATTACGGGTGTGAGCCATATCTCCCTGCCCTAAAAACATTTTTAAAGAGTGTTATTATAAAAAACATATTTTATAGTTATGATTAAACCAAAAGTACAATAAGGAAAGCTTTTCTCTGTTTATGCTCTCTTTATGATTTTGCGTATTTCATGTATTAAAGCTTGGGTGCAAACTTTGTTTCTTAAACTATAGCTTTGTATTTATAATGTTTAAGTTTACTTTATGATAGTTTTGAAATTTTGTTGAGGGCTGGGTGCAGTGGCTCATGCCTGTAATCCTGACACTCTAGGAGGCCAAAATGGTTCCAGACCAGCCTGAACAAGAGCGGGACCCCGTCTCTAAAAATAGCCAGGTGTTGTGGTGGGCACCTGTAGTCTCAGCTACTCTGGAGACTAAGTCAAGAGAATCACTTGATCCCAAAAGTTTAAGATTGCTATGAGCTATGATACCACAATATTCTACCCAGGGTGACAAAGTGAGACTCTGTCTCAAAAAAAAAAAAAAAGAAAGAAAGAAATTTTTTTGAACGAAGCTTGTCATTTTCTTTGCTTCTAAAATAGAATCAATGGTGTTCATTTTTATTTATTTTTTTGAGACAGAGTCTTACTGTGTCGTCCTGGGTACAGTGCCATGGCATCACAGCTCACAGCAACCTCAAACTCTTGGGCTGAAGCAATTCTCTTGCCTCAGCCTCCCAAGTAGCTGGGACTACAGGCGCCCGCCACAACGCCCGGCTTTTTTTTTTTTTGTTATAGTTGTTATTGTAGTTTAGCAGGCCCGGGCCAGGTTCGAACCTGCCAGCCCCAGTGTATGTAGCTGGCGCCCTAACCACTGAGATAAATTATCTTCTTTAATATGAAATTGCTAGTTTCAACAGTGTAGCTAAATGCACAGAAAGATTATTAAAGACAACATATTAATGTAGTCTCTCCTTTTCTAGAAATGGAAATTCCGGAAAAGTCTGTTGATAACCAAATTCTAGAAAACAACAGAGGCCAGAGAACATTGCATCAAGTTCCTTGTGGCTCAGAACAGAATCGGAAAACAAGAACGAGCTTTGGAACAGATGGTGGCATATCCCAGAATTCTGGGGCTCCAGTTAGTGACTGGAGTTCTGATGAGGAAGATGGGAGCAAAGGAAGACCCAAGTCCAGGTGCACGTCTACCCTTTCCAGCCACACATCAGAGGAAGGAGTCCAGTGCAGCAGGATGGGGAGCGAGACGTATCTGACCGCATCTGATGACAGCAGTTCCATATTCGAAGAAGAGACATTCAGCATAAAGAGGCCAGAACACAAGAAACTATATTCTTGGCAACAGGAGGCACAGTGGAAAGCTCAGAATAGTTCTCTTGGAAAGGGAAATTCTGAATCAAGTAAAAAGGAGCAAGATAGTTTCTCAGATGAACTGAATAAAAAATTTCAGTCTCAGAGACTGGATTATTCATCTTCGTCAAGTGAGGCCAACACCCCCAGCCCTATTTTGACCCCAGCTTTAACTCCAAAACATCCTAACTCACTCCCTGGAAAAGGAACACAGTTAGTGCCTTCATCAAACTTGCCACCCCCAAAGTTAAGGATTCCTAATGTTTTCAGTATAAGTGTAGCGCTAGCCAAAAGGCACCTAAGCCAGCCACAGCTAAGTTCCGACAGGATATTTGGTACAAACAGAAATGCGATAAGCATGATCCGACCACTGAGACCTCAGGAAACCGATCTTGATCTAGTGGATGGTGACAGTACAGAAATGTTAGAGAACATGGACATGAGTTGTGATGATGGATTATTTTCCTATGACTCCCTGGAATCTCCGTATTCAGATGGCCAGGAAATCTGTGAGTCGGCGAAGAAGGCAACGTGTAGCAAACCTCCAACTCCTCCCCTGCACCGTTTTCCTTCTTGGGTAATTTTATTGCTGTGCACAGCACAGGCACAGTAGATTTTTCTCAACACTCATTTTCAGGTTTTACTCCACTTCTTTTCCTGTTCTATTTCAAATCCAGCATTATTCTGCCATTTCTTAATTTTCAGAATATACTTTCTTCTTCTCTCCCCCCCCCACCCCCAAGTTCTGAATCAGTTGAGAAATAAGAGTAAAACAGATGGAAGATCAGGCTATTACCTTATTTAATGATAAAACTGAATTTAGGGAATGAGTGGGTAAATGAGCTTTCTAATTCTGAACTTTGGGATTAGCTAGATTTATTCCTCCAGTCCCTGGCAGCACTGGACTGCAGGCTTCTTTTAGTGAGGCCATGCCCCTCTAAAACTTAAAACCTGGAAAAACAAAATAGATGCTTGTTTCCTGCAGTAGCTACTTCTCAAGAGGGGGAGGTTCTGGTCTCCACATGCCAGTTTCTCCCTCTAAGCGTACCAATCACTTTATGCCACTTGTCCTCTTACGGAGAGAAAGTGAATGGGTGGAGAGAGATGAGGAGTGTTCTATTATTGGAGCTCCCTCTACATGGAAGGAAACATTGGCAGGTAGGGAAGAAGAGTTCCCCTGAGTACTTTTCAGTCAATTCTGAACCAGGAAAATTAACTCTACTAGTCATCAGTTTTTGAACATAGTCATTTACTCAGTTGGCTTTGAAAGAAATTTAATTTTTTTCATTAGCTTATATATCATATGTAAGCTTTAATTATGTAAAGCTTTAAGCTTTAATCTGTAGAAGCTTCCTTCTACAGATTTCGAATAGCTTGAATCTCTTTCTATATTAACCATTAATGTGAGCATGAACTGATCTACTGTATGATTCTTCTTAGGAATATTCATATTGCCAGAGTAAAAAAATGATTTCTTCCTATATTTGAAACAAGGCAAATTGATTAGTTCTTATAGACTGATGTTTTTCTTCACATATTGGCATAATTTAACCTTTGCCTCCAGGTAAACACCTGGGTTGCAGGGTTTGTTTTGGTTTTTGGAGCCACGTTCTTTTATTTTATGTTTTTAAATTTAGTGACTGATGTAATTTTAAGCAAATCAGGACATCCATGTTTTCCTTGTATAAATTCAGAACTTAAGATGTGTCTGCTCTTATTTGCTATCAAGAGGACGTCTGATTCAGTATTCACATAGAAATATCTGTAGTCTATTACTAAATTATGATAGCACAAAAAAAGTGGAAGTTAATGGCATGTGAATCTCTGGAATTCCAATTATGTTGTCCTTTAGGCAGTGAGAAGTCAAAATTTTGCCTTTTTTATTATACTGAGATTTTCAGAGATTTAAGTTAGGCTTTCAAGTTTGTTTTATTTGGCAAACCATTTTACTACTTTTTTTGCCTTTCTCTCCTCCCTCCTTTGAAGCTATTCCTGAAGAAGTATTGCTTTTCAAAAGCCTTCCAGCAGACTGACCCATGTTCAAGGTTTCTGGTTTGCTAGGTATTTTCAGGTTTCAAGGAAAAGAGATGTGTTCTAGTTATGTCAATTAATATAAGTTGATTTTAGGATTTAAGAGTTTATTTTAAGGCATAACATATCCTTATTGAACTGAACTATCATTCAAAGTACGATAGTCTCTGTAGCAGGGGCAACACATGAAGATTCAGTAGCGCCTCTGATAGTCAGGTCATTAGAAGCAGATGACACCTGTTCTGCTCCAGAGTTCAGCTTGTCCTCTGGGGCTTATATAATGACTCTCTTTCTAATTCTACTCCTAACTGTTTTCCCCAATTCTCTCATGGCTTCTGACTGCCTCTCATCTGCTCACTGCCTTAGTTTTATATATTGTTCTGTTCTGCCCACTCTGCTGGTTTGTCTTTGTGCATGTATCTCCCAATCATGTGCTCAGAGAAACTGCATCTTATGCATTTAGCCAGCCTTTCTCCAATCTGAAGTGTCCCCAATACAGAGAGACACATGCCAGTTACTTCCAGGCCACTGGCTAGCCTGAAGAGGACAGCCGTAGTTGCCCACTATGTTCTGGTACAATCAACCATGCCCAGGTTAAACCCATAACAAAATTCAAGACCTGGTGTTCTATGTATTAGGAGACACCTGGGGTTCCTTTCCTTGTGGGGGTAGAGCAGATAGTCTTTCCCTATTTTGAAGCCCTCTGTCAGACAAAGAGAGGAAACAAAATAATCTACTTTTGGCACAATATGAATTCCATTCAGGGATGTCCAACCTGTAGCCTATGGGCCATATGAAGATTCTGGGAGGACTTTTTTGCTTATCTGTGGTGGCAGATATCACAAAAATTAAGCATGGACTCATCAGCTTTCCTTAGTGTTTGTGTATTTAACGTGTGGTCCCAAATAACTCTTCTTCCAATGTACAGCAGAGAAGAAAAAAGGTTGGCCACCCCACTGATTGAAAAGTACATTGAAGTAAGAAAGTGATAGCATTTAATGCTATTCTGTCTACGATTTCTGACTTCAAGTTTTAACTTTGAAACAAACAAACAAACAAAAAACATGTTCCAGATTGGTGTAATGTTAAAGATTGTGTGTATGTGTAGTCAATGGCCGTGAATAGTTTCTGGCTTCATGTTACAGTCATTCTTTTTACTTTAACCATAATCTAGGATAGTAAGAGTACTGAAGATAGTGTTTACGTGTAGTTGTAATTGTAAATAAGCTTTCTCTTACTTTTTCCCTGTCTTCAAAAGAATTTAAAATACCAACCCCAAATTTGGGAACATAAATAATGGAATGACTAATGGATGGAAGGAATCTCTGCGGCATTAGTCACAATGGTGCTTTATAGTTGGCATTGCTGACTGGTGTATAATACAGTTGTATCTGGTGAATATCAAATGCAGAACAAATGAAAAACATGTGTATCAAAAGTAATCATCGCTTTGCTTTAAATACCCCGTTCACATCTCTCTTTTACATTAGGAAAGCAGAATTTATGCTGTAGCCAAGTCAGGCATTCGAATGTCTGAAGCCTTCAATGTGGAGAATGTTAATAAAAGTAAGTGCTGTTGCATGCTATAACATGGATGACCTTTGAGGACGGTATATTAAGTGATAGCATAATAGAAAAACATAGTGCAAGCACAAAAAACAAATATTCAATGATTCCACTTAAGGGAAGTCTCAAAAGTAGTCAAATTGATAGGAACAGAAAGTAGAGTGGTGGTTGCTAAGGGCTGTGGGGAGATTTGCAAACTGGAAAGTTCTGGAAGGTCTGTTTTACAACAATGTGAATATACTTATGCCTTCAGAACTATACACTTAAAAATGGATAAGGTGGTAAATTTTAATGTTTTTTATCACAATCAAAAAATGTTTTAAAAAGTAAATGATTTTTGGGTGGCACCTGTGGCTCAAAGGAGTAGTGCGCTGGCCCCATATGCTGGAGGCGGCGGTTTCAAACCCAGTCCCGGCCAAAAAAGAAAAAAAAGTAAATGATTTTGTTGCTGTTTCACTAGCCAAGAATTTTCTAAATGTCTAAAGTCATTGGAATATATAGAATTATATAAACTTTCAAACAATTATTTCTAAGTTTGCTGATTTATATTTTAAAATTGATATTCATCTTACTTAGTACAGAGACACAAATACCTTTAACTCTGATGTATTTTTTTTACCCGAAAGAAGCCAAAGTGGAGGAACTGTGGCATTTCAGCTGTTTAAAATTATAAAAAATACTCATCTCTGTGTCCTTTTGTCTCAGGGTTTAAAACACATTTACTCTCCTTCTTTCCTTTCTTATTCTTCCTCCCCTCCCCTCTCCTTTCCTTCTTTTCTAGAAACTCTTACAGAAATGATGCTTGCCCATTACAAAAAATAAAAAAACTCTCACAGAGAACTGTGTGGAATAAAAAGAGAACTTTTCCTGTGGTTCTTTTTACCAGCCCCTGTCTATCCCATCACTAATTCCTATCTCAGAGGTAACCATTGATGTTCAGCTGTTGTTACCATTCAGGAAATTCTATTCTAATCTTTAACATCAAATTTACCTGATACAAGTTTACCAATGATGATATTTTAATACTACGTCAATAACGGGGTTATGAATAGTCAGAATATCTTTGATCAGTAAGCAGTTTATTATACTTAGTTCTGCTCAGCCTGAGCCAAGTGCATATGGATATGCCAAAAAAACAAAAGCTGTAGGAAGTGATTTTGTTGCTGTTTCGCTAGCCAAGAATTTTCTAAATGTCTAGTGGGGGAACTAGAACACTTGAGGAAATAATGAACCATGTACCAAAGTGTATTAAGAAAGTCATAAATGCCATAATTCATAAAGTAGATGATACTATTAGGAATCATATGTGTTTATTCAATATCTCTTTGACTTAAAATTATACTAATTCATATTTGTAAGAAATAGACTAATATGCTAGTGAGAAGAGTTTTTTAATGTTGTTTTCTGTTTCAGATTCTATTGCAATGCTTTCCTATACTACTTCAGGACTTTATACATCTCTGATATACAAGAATATGACAACCCCAGTGTATACAACCTGGAAGGGGGTAACTCATTATTGTTACTGTTAAGCATGTGGTTCTCTTCACGATAGATCAAGAAAACTGTTTAATTAAGTTCCAGGTTTCATTCTTAACATTTTACACAGACTCTCCCTTTATAGAGAGTTTTAGATGTTCAAGTTAATATATATTATTTAAAAAAAAAAGAAACGGAAAGGTCTGGAAATGGTATTTATTCTTAGAGGACTGAGTCCACCTTGTAGTGTCCGAGGTGATTCCTCTGCTACTCATAGTTGTTCATTGTTTAAACGAGGCATAGCATTCACCGGGCTAACGTTTTGGGCTTCTGCTAGTCTTGCTCTCACCTTGTCCTCCCACTGCAGCGGGAATCGGGTTATAGCACTTTTGCTAAAAAGGCTGCAGTGGGGTGGCTCAGTGGGAACAATGTAAAGAAAACTCCTAATTTAGGCCCTTCTTTGTATAAGGCCAGGATACTCCTTCCTTGCTCGAAGTACCTAAATGAGGATCATCAGGTATTGACAACCTTATATTTTCAGGAATCTTCTGTAATTGACAAATTGCTAATTAGGATTTGGGCTTTAACAACATGACTTTGAAAACAGCAAAACATATTCTTGACTTCCTATTAAAAAATCATATTCTATGACCTCTTCTTATAAGACGTTCTATATCTAAAGAGAGAGGTAACTTTAGGGATGGATACAGGAAGGCTCTTTTCCTTTTCTTTAGAAGGCAACCCAAATAAGTAACAGCCCTTTCCTGGATGAGTCCTCTGGGTCAGAGGAAGAGGATAGCTCCAGATCCAGCTCCCGGACATCCGAGTCAGACACGCGCAGTAGAAGTGGGCCAGGCAGCCCCAGAGCCCTGAAACGAGGTGAGGGAGAATTAAAGGCATGCAGGGCAACTCCACATCACTCCAAATGTGTACTGGGAATTTTCTTTACCCAAAAGAGGGTTTACAAAAAAATCAAAGAACTTGCTATAAACCATAGTGAGAAGAGTTTTAGCTTGGGCTAAATTTATGCTCTAGTTCTAATTCTCTTAATTTCTCTTTATAACTCATTTATGCTCTAGTTCTAATTCTCTTAATTCTTTATGATTCCAGACAAATTACATAGTCCTTTTTTGTTTGTTTGTTTGTGTTTAGCTTTGTCTTGTCTATAAGAGAGACATCACTTTATTGTTGGAAACAAGCGAGATAATTGGCCAAAATGAGATTTCTATATTATAGTGTGGCATTTTGGATAGTTTGTGAATAGACTTATTTCAGTCAATTTATTATTCTGCTAAGTTGCAGAAAATGTACATAAAAATTTGTTGGTTAATCTAATATTAAAGTGGAAACCAACTAAAACTTTACTTTGGATGTGTCTATTATTTTTAGTGGACTTTGAAGAAATTTTGTGCATAATTAGAGGTGATAGAGAGATCTAGTGCCACTAAATGACATCTGTATTTTATAAAAGCCTTTAATGCAACATCGCATTTCTGTTGGTTTCCAGTATTCCGTGGAACCTCTGGATATAGCTTCAACTGGAGCTGCTCAGCTTTCACCGGGCTAACGTTTTGGGCTTCTGCTAGTCTTGCTCTCACCTTGTCCTCCCATTGCAGCCAGAATCGGGTTATAGCACTTTTGCTCAAAAGACTGCAGTGGGGCGGCACCCATAGCTCAGTGGTTAGGGCACCGGCCACATATACTGAGACTGGTGGGTTCAAACCCAGCCCCAGCCAGCTAAAACAACAAAGACAACTGCAAAAAAAGAAAAAAAATAGCCAGGCGTTGTGATAGGTGCCTGTAGTCCCAGCTGCTTGGGAGGGTGAGGCAAGAGAATTGCGTAAGCCCAAGAGTTTGAGGTTGCTGTGAGCTATGACACCACCGCACTCTACCCAGGACAACAGCTCGAGACTCTGTCTCAATATAACCAAAAAAAAAAAAGAACAAACAATTAGGAAAACAATTTTAAAGAGGCTGCAGTGGTTCCTCATGATGACTATACGATATTGCATGATCTTTTTACATCTTTAGCCTTATCTCCTTTCTCCTTCCTTACTCACTCTGGCCTCACGGGCCCTCCTGCTGTCCTTAATATGCCATACTTTTATTTCCTATTTTGTACATGCTTTTATTTCAGGACCTTCGTCTTTCCTCCACCTGCTGTTCTCCTTTTTCATTACATTGCTGAATGCTGCTTTCTCCGCTGTCCACCATGACACCATTCACATTGCAGTCCTCTGCCCTTCTTCTGTTGCTGGTTTTTTCTTTTCCCTTTAATCTGCTCTGTGTTTTATTTTTTTTATAGCACTTACTGCCTGTTTGTAATTGGTCTCCCTACACTAAAAACTATGTTCCATGAGAGCCGAAAATTCCTGGCTTTGTTTTCTGCCCTACCCCTGCAGCTAGGACAGTGCCTGGCACGCGGGGCCTGGGGCTAGAAGCCTAAAAATTATACTCCATTATTACCCCTGCCTAGCTATTTGACTTTGGACAAATTCTTTAATCTCTGAACCTTAGTTTCCTTAGAGAATTAGGGCATTAGCCAGGACAATCTCTGAGGTCCCTTATAGGTCTAAATTTTTATCATTCTATGAAAAATAAAGATATTATCACAACTGTTACTTGTCTCAGTCAAATAAAGAGTAGTGTCACAAGAGTGACATTGTCTTAATATGTCCCTTAAATGCCAATAAACACTTTAAAAATTGCTGGATATTGGCCTGGCACAGTGGCTCATGCCTATAATCCCAGCACCCTGGGAGGCCGAGGTAGGTGGATCGCATGAACTCAGAGGAGTTCAAGACCAGCCTGAGCAAGAGTGAGACCCCTGTCTCTACTAAAAATTGCTGGATTTTATAATGATGAATGACCGAAGTCCTTATTTTATTTAATATATTCAGCATTACCAATTGCTACAAACGTGGCTTGTCACTCAAAAATAGTTTTCTATTATGAATATGTTCTATTGAATTTTACTGTATGGCTGCTGGGCAAATGAAAGAGTCTGTTAGTATCTTTAGATCTCATTGCTTCTCTTTTATGGAAGACTTTCACAATCTATAAAGTAGTTAGTAGTTTATTAGAATTACATGAAAAATACTACTGAAATTCTGTTCTTTTTAAAATGTGGAGTTACTTTGAAAGTGTTTACAGATGGTTTAAAATGTGATTTGAGAAACTCTTGGTAAATTACCAAGTTTAACATGTATTTTCCTACATGCCAATATGTACATACATGTATTTTTAATTCTTAATAAAATATACAGTAGGTAGACTGTTGCACATATTTTATATATGTAGAAATAGCTATAGTTGTAATTATACCAAAATATTATTCATGTTCCTTTGACCTCCTTGGAGATTTATATGACGGTCCCTACCCCTTAGTTCTGTCTTCTGATTTAAAAGTTATTCTTGGCCAAAGGAATGAGAACAAATCTAGTCTTGGGAGGCTTATGGTGCAGGAATGGTTGCATTCCATAGGAGAGTTCAGATCTGGTGTTTGGACCACCCAGTGTTAAATATTGACTTGATTTATTTCTTTGTTCTTTTAGGTGTGTCTCTCTCCTCTGTGGCTTCTGAAAGTGATTATGCTATTCCTCCTGATGCTTACTCCACAGACTCGGAGTTCTCACAGCCAGAGCAGAAACTCCCTAAAACGTTTTCATCTTCTAGTGATAATGGGAAAAATGTAAACACTGAATCAGATTTTAAACAAATTAATGAATCAGTTAGCTTGAGCCTCCAAAAGGAAACTTAAAAGTGTTTTAAAATCTTTTTTAAATTAGGAACTACTGGAAAAATCTGGCTATTTATTAAAAATGAGCAGTAAAGTCAAGACATGGAAGCGGAGGTGGTTTGTTCTAAAAGGCGGTGAATTGCTTTACTACAAATCTCCGGTGAGTAGAAAGTGCTGTTTACATTATGAACCTCAATTTCTCACACTAGGGATCAAACTCCTGGATAATTTTCTTCCATGTAATACAGTTAGTAATTTTACACAAAGGGTTTGTTTTTATTACTATTAATCACTTTACATTTGATTTTCTTCCTTTCATACAGAGTGATGTAATTAGAAAACCCCAGGGCCACATTGAACTCAGTATGTCCTGCAGTATTTTAAGAGGAGATAACAAACAAACAGTTCAGGTATTTAATTTTTCTGAGTTGTTTTTTTTAAGACTCAATTCTTAATTATCCAAGCTAATGGAAAGAAGATTAGATAATTCAATGTTCCTTTATTCACTTTGAGGTTAGTTTGATGCTTATGAAGTATGTGAAACTCCCAAGACTTTTTAGTTAATCTGTAATATTAACTGTTTGTGTTTTTTACCTCTCTTCCCTTATATTCTTCTTTCCCCATAGTTAATCTCCCAAAAAATTTTCAGCTCTCAAACTGTCCAGCCCTTTTTTTTTGTTGTTATTGAGACAGAGTGTCACTATGTTGCCCTCAGTTGAATGTGGTGGCATCACAGCAACCTCAAACTCCTGGATTCAAGCGATTCTTTTGCCGCAGCCTCCCAGGCAGCTGGGACTGCAGGTACCCACCACAACGCCTGGCTGTTTTTTTGTTCCAGTTATCATTGTTGTTTAGCTGACCTGGGCCAGGCTCCAACCTGCCAGCCTTGGTGTATGTGGCTGGCACTATACCACTGTGCTACAGGCGCCGAGCCTGTCAAGGCATTTTAGAGAAGGGTTATCTGATAAATGATTTCCCAATAAGATGATAATTGTGTATGGTACTATTAAATTCAGAAGTGTTTGTATTTTCACACAGAATCAGAAAACGACAGTTTCTATGTGAACTTCAGATGCAATAAACACCTAAGTGGGAAAGATACCAGCGAGCAGAAGGGCTGTCCTACCAAGTCCCACCCAATGCCCTCCTGCCCATTTTACCCATGCCGAGGCCAGTTTTGCCCAAAGCCTATTAAATTTAAAACATAAGCTGTTAAGAGAGTCTGGAATAGATAACGTTATTTCTGAGATGTTTTCAATATTTTCTCGTATTGCTTCTTTGGGGGGTGGATGACAACATTTGATAGAAAGGTACATTACTTCTGTTTCCAGTGGATTATGCCCGAAAACTCAAAAGTTAATAAAGGAGAATCAGGGAGAGCTCTGTCTTGGGGAATGGTAGTTAAGAATTATTTGCAAACTTCTGAAATCACTAGAAAACTTGCCATATGGTTAATTTGAAACTGGAAAATTATAAGTTTGTAATACCAGATCACGTATTAGTTCCAAGAATTTTCTCTTCTTAGAGGCAAGGTCTTCTCATTTTATTTAAAGTTGATTTTTAAAATTTATAAAAATAGCCTTCCTCTTTAATTGCTAAAAATGAGTTATTTTAGGCCAGGCGTGGTGACTCATGCCTGTAATCCAGCACTCTAGGAGGCCAAGGCGGGTGGATCACTTGAGCTCAGGAGTTCAAGACCAGCCTGAGCAAGAGTGAGACCCTGTCTCTAAAAAATAGCTGGGAGATGTGGCGGGAATCTATAGTCCCCGCTACTTATGCAGCTGAGGCAAGTGAATTGCTTGAGCCCAGGAGTTTGAGGTTGCTGTGAGCTATGATGCTATGGCACTCTACCCAGGTGATAAAGCGAAACACTGTGTTATTTTATTATAGTCTACATTTATTCTGCTACTGTTTTCAATAGCCAAAAGCCTGTAGCACATTTAAGAGAGAAAAATAAAAATATGACAGGGTGGCACCTATGGTTCAGTGGATAGGGCGCCAGCCCCATATACCCAGGGTGGTGGGTTCAAACCCGGCCCCACCCAAATTGCAACAAAAAATAGCCAGGCATTGTGGTGGGCACCTGTAGTCCCAGCTACTTGGGAGACTGAGGCAAGAGAATCACCTAAGCCCAAGAGTTGGAGGTTGCTGTGAGCTGTGACGTCATGCACTCTACCAAGGGCGATAAAGTGGACTCTGTCTCTACAAAAAAATTTAAAAAATAAAATAAAAATAGGACAAGTAAACAGTATATAAAGTTGTGACCTCAAAGTTTAATACTATGAATTGTTTTAAAGTAAACTAAAGTTAAAAAATTATCTCAACAAAAATTTAATTATTATAATTTTCACAAAATGTTTAAAATATACTAAATTATATGGAGTCATTTATTTAGAATGTAGGAGCTTAGGTTTAGCATGTTTGTGTCCATATTAAGTAATGATGTTTGAAGAATGAACAAAGAAATGCTAATAATCCTAAATCTTTACAATTTCCTTTCCTATGCCTTTCTCATCTCATTTTAGTTGACCACTGAAAAACACACATACTATCTGACTGCAGATTCTCCCAATATATTAGAAGAATGGATTAAGGTGTTACAAAATGTTCTTCGAGTACAAGCAGCCAACCCACTTTTTCTGCAGCCTGAGGGTAAACCAACCATGAAGGGATTGCTCACTAAGGTAGGAGCCTCAGGTGTATAGCCGTGTCCTGTGTAACTATGCAGATTAGCCCCACTAATGAAAAGTGGATGTTGGAGAATATAATATATTATATATAATATTTACAATACATAATATTTATGCTATCTTGGGGTGGGGAAGAGGTGTTTTAAGCATGATAATCAAGACAAGAACCACAAAAATGACAACTGGCAAATCTGACTATAGGACACAAATGCTGTATCAAAAATTTTATCAGAATTGTGAAAAAACTTTGAAAAGGCATTTGAAACATGAAAACTAGTTAATGTCCTTAATATTTAGCAAATTTTTTCTAATCAGTAATTAAAGGACCCGTGGGGAGAAAAGAAACAACTCAGTGAGAAAAAAGTAGAGATAGTAGAAATGTGTAGAAATGCAAATGATCAATAAGCCTATGGAAAAACATTTTACTATTGCTAACAACTTTTTAAAAGCATAAGTTCCAAGAATGGATGTGTTTTTAAAAATCTGGTGAAAGGACAAATATTTTTAATAGTTAAAAAAAATTTGAAACCACAGATTATTTTAAGAAGTCTGCTAGTGAGAATATTACTAATATCTGCCTCTGAGAGGCAGCGTGGCAATGTCTTGGCCATAGTGTTAACTCAGTAAATATTTTTGAATGTACAAATTTTAAAAAACATGTGTGCACATCCCTTGATCTAGCAGTCTAAGTTCAAGACACTTTTCCTTAGGAAATGGTATTCTTTACAAAAGATTTAAATATGAGGCTATCCATCACAGCAGATTTTTCCCCTCTATTTTTAAAATGAAGTATAATTAATATACTTTGAACTGCTCAGATTGTAAATGTAGAATTTGATGAGTTTGAAAAAGTTTACTTTCACTCTGTTCTCACAGTTCCAGATATGAAACATTTCCATTGCACCAGAAATAGTCTTTACACAACATGGTTTATAATAAAGAAAAATTGGGATCAACTTAGATGTAGGGTAAAGTGTAGCTTAAAGAAATGATTATACAATAATATAATGTCGCATTCATTATGCAGCCTTTTAAATGTTGTAAAGGAATATTTAATACTATAGAAATATGTTGTGATGTGTTGTTAGGTGATAATACAGTTTCAGTGTTGAAAACTGAAATATATGTATTTGTAGAAAAAAAGTCTGCATGGGAAATACACTAAAGTGTATTGGTTATGTTTATGTGATTTTATTTTATTTTTGCCTAATTCTTTTTTTCTGACTTTTTTTAGAACAAATAGGTATTGACTTATACTTAAAATATTATTTAAAAAAATTTTTTTATTAAATCATAGCTGTGTACATTAATGTAATCATGGGGTACAATGTGCTGGTTTTATATACAATTTGAAATATTTTCATCGAACTGGTAACATAGCCTTCATGGCATTTTCTTAGTTATTGTGTTCAGACATTAAAATTTTTAAAAAGTCCTACCAATCACTTTTAGAAAAATACAATAAAATATCTACATATACATAATCACTCATCACTCATGTGCTCTGATTATGTAGGAGGTGAAATCTTAGATGTAGAGGAACTATGCTACTTTGTAATTTCTACTTAATAATGTGGGAATCAGGGTGCTGGAAGATGGCGGCAGAGACGGTCCCGTAGCCCATCTCTCCCAGGTCAGCAGGTGAGAGGGTGGGAGCTCTGGATCTTTCCCTGTGCGAACTATTGGAGTGGAAGGGTAGCTGGTGAGACACAGAGATCGGGAGGATTGACGCATTTGAAATATAGTTCTTAACCATGGAAACTGTTGCAGACTGTTTCCCTCTGCCCAGCGGAGGGGCAGCAGCCCCTCCCACAGGGAGGACAGCAGGTCCCAACCCACAAGCCCTAATCAGAGAAAATTCCACTGAAGTGTGGAACTCAGAGTTTTACGATCAGAAAGGGATGCTACTAGGAAGCACAGAGACCCGGGGAGCCCTGGCGTGAGCCGAGGTGTCCGGACTCTGCCGGACTAACACATTGGAATATCCAAAATGGTGAGCGCCTATTCCCCAGATCAATGAGAGAAAGAAAGAATTGGTGATCAGTCAGCATTACACTAGGCGGGGACCATAGTGAAGCCTGAGGGGGCAGAAAAGACACTTTGAGCTGTGGAAGCTGTGGAAGTTGGCGAGGAGGGCCCCCAGGCACATCAGCTGGAGAATAACTGAAGTTCAAATTCCCACCAACAGCCCTGCAAAGCCACTGCACCGCCGCGGCCCCAAGGTCCACAGCGACCGCCGGGCTCCTCCCCTCCAGCCTCCGCCGGCCGCTGTGACCCACGGCCACAGCTGCCATAGCAACTGCCGCTGCTTGTGCTGCCACGGTCACCCGCGCATAGTGACACAAAGCTCCCGCCCCGCCAGCTTCACTGCGGCTGGGAGTGGCTGGGAGCCACAGCCATATGAACTCCCGCCCGGGTGCTTCGGCAATTGCTCCGAAGCTGCCGCCCTGCGAATAGAGCGGACACCTTTGCAGCCGTAGCAACCGCGGCCCGGGTGCTGTTGTGGTCGGAAGCCTTCGCCCCACGAACAGGGACACACCACCACGACCACCGAGATCTGCAGCGACTGTGAGGCCCCTCCCCCACAGTCACCACGAGCCCTGCTCCCGTGCTCCCCTCTCACAGCAGATCATTGTTGCCAGACTGGACTGCAATTCTATATACATATAAGAATAATAATATTTTTGAGATTTTTTTTTTTTTTGGTGAATATCCTTTTCTTGGAGGCGCTATTGACAAATAACTCTTTACTTCACTTTCTTTTCTTAGATTATTTTTATTACCTCCTATTCTCAACTGAACATTCTTCTTCCT
>CAUYON010200691.1:0-30968 GCA_963573935.1 Arctocebus calabarensis | reverse complement strand
GACGGCTGCAACCAAAAATGGCCAGGCGCTGTGGCGGGCGACTGTAGTCCCAGCTACTTCGGAGGCAGAGGCAGGAGACTCGCTTGAGCCCAGGAATTGGAGGTTGCTGTGAGCTATAATGCCACAGCACTCTATCCAGGGCGAGAGCCTGAGGCTCTGTCTCAAAAAAAAAAAAAAAACAAAGACGGGAAAGCTAAAACAAGCACAGCAGAATGGAGCCATTTAGTATAGGGACAAATGGCTCTCAGCATCTAATTAGTGTAGTAGAGTATAACAACTCATGTTAACGACTATTTTGGTATCAAACAAATGCATTTCATATCTTATTTAAAAAGAAAGCAATGCTTGTAAGTTTTATAAAGATTTCCTTTGGAAATTATTTCAAAAAATTTTAGTGCTAAAAGAGGTTCAGTATCTACAGGAAACTGGGATATCTAGAATGACTCATTCCCTAGATGTTTAAGTTAGCCAGTTCTTAGTAAATTCCATATTTAGATTCAAACAGGTCTAGAACATAAGTCTTAGTGAATAGAATTGAAGTTATATTTATAATGCTGTAAATTTTAAATCTGTGTCCTATACTAGGAATCATTGAGAACAAAATATTTGACATTTTCCTGAAAGATACATAATGATTTATATAAAGATGATAGTAAAATTTTCTTTTACAGCTGAATTCATTAATGGCGAGTCCTAGAAACATCAATACATAAAAAGTGAATTAATACTTTAAATATATGGCAATCACATATTCTCCCAAGTATTTTTAGCAAGTTCTTAGGTAAGGGGCAAACCAAAGAATGCTAAGCAGAACAGTCACCACAAACTCCATGCACTTTACTGACAGGCAAGCCCTTCACCCTTCTTTCAGTCTACTTACTCTTATTTTAGACACAATTTTAGCAAGCTTGGCAATCTGGCTTCTCAGTCCACAGCAGATTAGAAGCAGCAAATTAGGGACCTATTGCAGGAGGCAGGCACACAAGACAGCAGCAAAAGTGATAGCTGATTATAAGGGAAGATAAAGAAACTGTGAAAAACAGACATAACTCAAAAAGCGTAGCAATGTGAGCTCATGTAGTAAAGGGGCATGGGATCAGTAGCACCAGGGGGTGAATTTCTGTTTATTGCATTACGAAACGAACTGATATTCTTACAGATGATAGAGAAAAAGTTAAATTATATGTGCTCTGGAAAAAGTGAAGTAGAAAGTATACTTAGTTTACCAAAATGTTAAATTTCATAATCAAAGGATTTGCTTTAGCTGAAAAATTAATGCAAGTTAATTACTTGTCAATGTAATTGACAGATAGTTATTGTACTTGAGCCATTTTTCCTATATTTTCTCTTCTAAAATGCAGCTTCACTTATTAATGTAAAGTGTTATTTGCATAGATACATTCTTAGAAAAAGAATTGGAAGAATAAATCTTTATGCTTTGTCTGGCTGTCATTCATAGTATAATATCTACTTTAGTTCAAAGAATGATTTAGCTGAACTATACCTAAGTCTTAGGATATTTAGTACTTGTTTCCTTGTTTTGTTTTGTTATAGAAATACCGTAATCTATGATTAAACCGAATCGGTTAACTTTTATTTCCATATGAGTCCTAATGATTTGTTAAAATATTCCATATTTTACATCACTGATGGGTAGAACGAAATAATTGGTAGGATCTCTTCTGACTAACACTCCAATGACTTACAATTTTGTAGATTGTGTCAGAAGTTGATTCTTTTTATTGCTTTAACATTAAAGCTTTATAATATTTATTACATAAATCAGAATACTACTATTTTTCTTTAAGAAAATTGAGGTTTAAACTGACTTTCCTATTGGACGCAGACAAAGGGTAAAAATCTTGTCTTTGAGAGTGACCTAAATAGATTCTCAAATGCATTCTTCCATTAACTAGTAGGTTTGTCCTGGTAGAACAAACTAGGGAAATCTTTGCATTAAAAGCTATCAGGATGCTACTCCTAAAAAAGAATTAGACTGTCAAAATATTATAAAATTTGGAAAGCACAATTCTACGTTTTCCCCACGAAATGTTTTTTCCAGAGGGCTGCTTCTGGATATAGGATGGCAGCTATTAAAACTAGGCATACATTTTACTCTCCCCAAATTAGATCAATACATTTTCTGAAAGGAGCACTTATGTTGAATAATAGTAATAAACAGTTTTAAAAGGAAAAGTCAAAATCTGATTTTAAAAAAGGAAAATATTCTTAGAAAAGTAATTAAAAAAAAAATGCCCACTTGTATTGCCCTGGCCTGTCTGTTTATATTTCCTAAGGTGTTCATTGCAAGAACAAAGTCCTAGACAGAGATTCTTAGGTTTTATTGAGCATAAATATTACCTAGGTCTCGTTCCAAAATGACCAAGTAAGAATCACTGGAACTGTGGCTTAAAATCTGCATTAAAAAATAATAATTCCTGTTTATTCTGATGCAAGTACCCCACTAAAACAACTGAGAAACACTGAGTTAGAATAAGAGAAAATTAGTTAAGAAATTTTTGCAGAAGATAATACTTTACATTGGAAATACTGTGTTTTAAAAGATGAAAACTATATATAAGTAGAATATTCAATTAAAATTCTGAGATTGTTATATTAACTATTGTAATTTCAACAAGTAGAGTTTTCATGGAATTAAGTAACAACTAGTGAATAAAACAGACCAGCCTAAAAGACTAGAAATTCCTGATTAGAATTATTCAGTTTTTCAAAATTAAAAAGTATCACCTTAGAGAGCATCGAATAAAACTGATCCAATATTATGAAGACATTTCCCCAAAATTGGTTAATAAAAATAAAATACAATAAAAGAATTAAAAATTATTAAACTCTAATTCTTTCTGTGTAAGGTTATAGGTTAGGAGGATAATTACTTCTAAATCTCAGGAAAAATAAAGTCAGCAAACTAAGTAATTTAAATGAGGAAGTAAACGGTAAATATTATTTAAGAATATAATAGTCAAGTATAGTTGGAGAAGATATTTTCTTTAAATTTAGTTGTTTCTAAGTGGTAAAGTTAGGCCCACTCTAAGATATTGTCCCCTAAGAGCTGAGGAATAGCCCCTATGTCAGTGCATAAGGAGTTACAGGTTTCAAAAACAGTTCTGAAAATATCACTCTTTGAAAAATGCAATCATAACACAAAACAGATGAGATTGGCCAATGCGTAAAACACTCTCTTTTAAGAGGTGGTTTGTAAATGTCCCAAGAAGCTGACACAATGTTTCCCGAATCTCATTAAGGTGGACAGGGCTAGAAAACAGTAGCATTGTCACCTGTATGTGTTAGTGGCACCCAATCACTGCTGGGCAAACTGACACAAAGAACTTTATGCTAAATTGGGGGCCCAGCCTTGGACTATAGGGATCCCATTTTGATATCATCTCTTTTAGTTGCAACAAGAATGGAAGAAGTAATAAACAAAAACACTGAAAGTGTAATTCTTAAAATGGTACAATGCTCTTTTAAAAGTCATTAAGATATCTTAAAATTAACTACTAAAATACTCACATCATCAAGGAAACATAAGAAATATGTCACTTCTCCTGGCAGGGGGTGGGCATGATGCTGCCTCTCAGTTCTCACCCACTGTAAGATTCAACACCACTGTAGACTACTTCCCTGCTTCCCAGGGAATTAGAAGATCCTTGGCCTGAGTGAAATTCCCAGACATAGGAGTGGCCCAGACGTCAAAGGTCTCTTACCCAATACTCCCTATTCCCTTCCCTGCTTTATTTTCCTCCATAGCACTGAACACCCTCAAATATTTGGCCTGTTTTACTTATTTATCTTGTTTATTATTTGTTCTTTCCTCTAGACATGTGCTGTCCCATATCGTAGCTACATGTGACTCTTTGATTACTTGAAATGTGACTAGTCTGAACTATGATAAGCTGTCAGTCCAAAATATATACCAGATTTTAAAGGCTTAGTATGAAAAAGAAAGTAAAATGTCTCATTAATTTTAAAATACTGATTACATGTTGAAATGACAAGATTATGGATCAATTGGCTTAAATAAACGTTATTGAAATGAAAAGAAAAAGAAATATGTCACAACCCAAATACTTTTGAAACTACTTTTTAGTTCCAAACCCCAGCACACATCAATTGTATGAATTAATTTTTTTTATTCAGAACCTGTATCTTTGTTTGAAGACTGGTATAAACAAAAATAAAATACAAACAACTTGTTATTAACATAATAACTGCAGTTATTAACTGCAATAATACAGTAAAAAGGACTCATAATAAATGTTAATGTTCTTGTAACAGAATTATCCCAATTTTCTTATGGTAGCAAATTCTGGCAAGAAATGATGATTCATTTCTTATTAAAAATACTTAAAGAATTTCCAACATTGATGAATTGTGCCACAAATAAAACAGTTTATTCAAGAGAGCCCTTACCTTTCTCTTATTTTCCTAACAGACCTGCCATTTACAGGTAACTACTTAATTTCAGATTAGTTATTCAAACCAGAGTTCTTCCTGTAAATTCACATTTTAGCTTTAGATATAGTAAACTTATACTCATTTTCCCTTTCCAGTCTTGAAGCTAAGCACTTTCATAAAAGGAATCTGAAATCACTTCATGTCAATCTTGGTTCTTACTTTTCTTCTATGTCATTTATATTTTCTTCATTTATTTGTTCTTCCTCCTCATCGCCAAAAGTCTGTTCCTGCAAGGTGGTAAAGGAGAGAGATCTAGCAGCCACTTCTGTGGCGAGGCCAGCAGTGAAGGTAAAATCTGGTGACAGCTGTAGCCGTGCCAGCCTCTGCTTGATAGACAGCTGTAATGAGTCCCTGCAAATTGGTGGGGCAGCGGCCAGGCCACCACCATCTGCCTGTTGAGATTCGCCTTGGCTTTCACATTGGTAATACAGTCTTTCTTCTGCTCCTTGGAGGAGGATTTCATTTGTAGAATTGTCTTTATTTTCATCCTCTACAGGGTTTTCACATAAATACTCAGTCCTACTTAGTTCATTGTCAGTAGTGGAGTGCTTACTATTTTCTTCTTCAGTATCATTTTTATCAACTTTTCCCATATCTGAATTCATGGATGGTTCTGAATTACATATGGGTTCCACTGGGTCTACAGGAGACAAGGATTTCAACACAGCTTCAAAGAACAAAAAAAAAAAAAAAAAGAAAAAGAAAAATAGTAACTAAGGACCTAGCAATGATTTAAACGTCTAATTTAAACGCCCAGTATTTTTTAAAAGAACAATAAATAAAGAAAACTTTCTAGTAAAATCAATTAGTCAATATAAGTTTATACATCCAGGGAATTTTATAAGAGACAAAAAAGCCTAAGAAATGAAATCAGATAGGGATTTGATGAGGAATTTTTTTTTTCCTTTTTTGTTTTCTTTTCTTTGAGACAGGGTTTCCTTCTGTCACACAGGCTGCAGTGCAGTGGTGTGATCATAGCTCACTATAGCCCCAAACTCCTGGGCTAAAGCGATCCTCCCATTTTAGCCTCCCAAATAGTTGGCATTATAGGCATGCACAACCATGCTTAGCTAATTTTAAAATATTTTTTTTTAGAGATGGAGTCTTGCTGTGTTGCCCAGGCTGGTCTTAAAACTCCTAGGCTCAAGCAACCCTCCAGCCTCAGACTCTCAAAGTGCCTGGTCAGATAAAGATGTTTAAAATACCTTACATATTATCTTATTGAAAATATGAAAGCAGTGGTTCTCAAAGTGTGGTCCCTAAACCAACAGCATCAGTCATTACCTAGGAATATATTAGAAATGCAAATTCTTGGGTCTGATCCTGGACCTAATGAATTAGAAACTCTCAGAGTGGGGACCAACAGTGTTTTATAAGCCTTCCTCTTGACTGATACACCATCTCAAAGTCTGAGAACCATTGTGTTAAAGAAAAAGCAGCATAGTTTTCACTGATAATATGTCAGATAAAAGGCCTAATGTAATCCAAATAATAATCATATCTTCAGCATATATATATGTGTGTGTGTGTGTATATGCACACATACAAGTTAAAATAGTATGGGAAAAAATGCAACATACAATTCAACTTACTTGCCAACCACCTAACAAGACCCTAATGAAAGTAAAGCCATAATGTCTACACGTTTTGTAGTGCCACAGAAAAATACAAATAAAATAAAATCTGCATTTACGATCAACTATTATACAAAATATAATACATAAATATACATCCATACGGTAGAAGTTGTCCTTGCAAGGAAAATGAAGTTTTATTTAGCCCCTCTTGATGTTAGTAGGCAGTGGGTTGCTTGCTAGGCAGTCTCTCCTCCCAGCATGAGGGGTTAGTACAATACAATATATTATGAAGCATGACGGATGAAAACAAAGTACTTCTTGAAGATCTGGCGTGTACTTAAAAAATACTTTGGAAAACATGTCCATTTCCAAGAAACATCCCTAAGCTGCAGTAACTCCACTAGAGAAGCAGCAACAACAGAAAAAAATGGCCACAGCAGGTTCCAGTGTAGAATTTCCCCCTCTAATTCCATTCGGACTTTACCCCTGTAGGCAGAGATGAAAACAACTCTGGAAGATGTACTGAAATTTTTCATGGAAAAAGCATTCTGTGGTATCAGCAACTTTTTACTTATTCTTACAAACTAAAACAGTATTATTGCCTTTTCCAATGCAAACTGTATCAAAAGCACATACCTGAAAAAGAGACACATTTCTCTCATTGATATATCTTTGCCCATAATGTCAATAGGATAATATTGAAGAAAATACTAAACAATAAAAAAGGACACAAGTTTATATATAATGCTATTTTCAGTCTATATGCATTTTTAATTTATAAATCTGCTAGCTCTTAAAGAATGTAAACGTGTAGAAGTTGATTGCTAGTCACGATTATTGCTGATTGACAGGGAGATACAATCTGTGTAGTGAGAGGATTAATTGACAAGTGTGTTAGAATGTAAGCCTCCAGGAGGGTAGGTTTTTTTTTTAATTTTAATTTTTGATTTCAATAGATTTGGAGGATACATATAGTTTCTTGTTACGTAGATGAATTGTATGGTGGAGAAGTCTGCCTTTTAGTGTACCAGAATAGTGCGCACTCTAGTGGGTAGGCATTTTTGTCTCTTGATCTATGTGCTAGGGATACAGCAGTAAGCAGTGCCTGGCATGTAACAAGTACTCAGTAACAACTTATTGAATGAATGATTCGCTGAATGAATGCTGTGAAGGTAGCATGGCCCCTATTTAAGGAGACTATAATTTAGTTACAGAAACAAAAAAAAGTGAACACATGGAAAACAATAGTGCCGAAAACATTATACCATTTATCTCTGATTTGTGTAGGCCCCATCAATATATGAACAAAGATGTTACAGGAAAGTTCTTTTTCTTTGGACAGAGTCTCAAACTGTTGCTGTGGGTACAGTGCCATAGCATTATAGCTCATAGCAATCTCAAACTCTTGGGCTTAAAAGATTCTCTGGCCTGAGCCTCCCAAGTAGCTGGGACTACAGGCACCTGCCACAATGCCTAGCTATTTTTTGGTTGTAGTTGTCATTGTTGTTTGGCAGTCCTGGGCTGTATTCGAACCCGCCAGCTCCAGTGTATGTGGCTGGAGCACCCTAGCCACTGAGCTACAGGTGCCAAGCCTACAGGAAAGTTCTTAATCATTTCCCTTCTCTGATCTAAGCTTTGCTTCTCAAGACTTGCTTTGTATTACACTACAATGTCTCTCTACCATAAAGGTCTATGGTGGTAGGAGAGCTAGCAGAGCTGGTGGAGAAGATAGAATTCTTGTTAAAGGGATAGCAGGAATATTTTTCATAAATAAAAATAGCAAATTTGTAGAACTATAGTCTAATTCCATAAACACAAGTAAAAGAAGACACTCATATTAGAAATAGTGAAAATATATTAATAATTACGTATGATGAATTCTTATGATGAAGAGGCTTGAAACCAGGGAAAGGAGTTTAGATTTAGTAGGATAAGAAATGGGAACCACTACAGGTTTTTAAGATAGAGATAGCTATCAACAATGCACTGTTTGATAGCTTATCCTTAGAAGAAAAGCTTGCAAGATAGCTTAGAAGAAAAAAGTACTAACAGTGAAAGTCAGCTAAGAGGCTATTGTATAGTGTGAGTATAATCTAAAATGAGGACCTAGGCTACAAAGAGGGCTTGTGGGAAGAAAAGGAAAGTTAAAACCAAGGAAATGTAGATCTGGACAGAGGAGAACAGGAGAGCTCCTAAAAGAAGAAAAGAGAACCTTCCACAAGGTACAGTTAATCTATATACTTCTAGTGAGGAAGGAAAAGGAAGACAGTTGATATTGAGGGTGTACATATATACTGTAAAATGGAAGGAAAGTCTCACTTTCCCTTCTCAGAATCCCACAGGTGTTAATTCAACTAGGAATTAGCTAGGTTGATACTGTTAAGTATCAGGTTCCTCTCATTCCTTCCCCTGCCTCCCAGGAAATTTGCCTGAAGAAAAGAAGGGTGAGAAACATAAAGCAATTTAAGGTACTGACCATCCCACTTTGCCCGAATCAGAGTATGGAGACAGCCTGCACAGAAATTACCTCCAGTTCTCCCATCTACTGAAATGCTCAAACTAAAGTAAATCTCATGAGTTATGTCTAAACGGTAGGTCTTAATTTATTTTTAAAATAATGAAAATGGAATTATTAATCTTGTGCTTTGCTGAGGTCTTTTTAATATTTTAACATGCAGAACTAACTTTAGAATCTCAAATTCATTAAATTTGAAAATAACATTTAAAAATCCCAAATCATTCAATTCACTGCCCATTCATTATAAAACAAATTTAGTAAAAAATTAGATAATTGACAAAAAAAAGTGACTTCATATTCCCAACGTAACTACATACCTACTTTCTTTTATTGGTCAAATTGATTTCATCTCTAAAAGAAAAAGTATTATACTTACTAGTAGCTGCCTAAAATTAAGCCACATAAGTCCACAGCTAAAATAAGATTCATGGTTAAAGAAAAAAAAAGATTTCTTACATTGAAATAACCTTTTATTGTAAAATCAGTGCTTACCATGATCACTAAATAGTAATTGTTTCCACTTCTGCCGTTCTGCTTCTGAAGCTTTAAATCCCAGCACAGATTTCAATTCTTGGAGAACCCTCTTGGATTCTTCATGCTCACGCTTCTGTCTCTCTTTGTCTTCTTGAGACAAGTAATAAAAATCACCTTTTTTGAAATCACTGTCTATGTCTATATCATCCACATAAGCTTCTAATTCCTGAAAATGAATAAAAGAAAAAACACTTTGAGTACGCTTCTATCTCTGTCTTCTTGAGACAAGTAATAAAAATCACCTTTTTTGAAATCACTATCTATGTCTATATCATCCACATAAGCTTCTAATTCCTGAACATGAATAAAAGAAAAAACACTTTAAGTAGACAATTTTCTAGTAAACATCCATTTACTTGTGCCTCCCTATCTCTGAGATTAAAAAATGAGGACTTGTTCTTGGCACAGATCATTCAAGCATAGCTGGGCAAGGAAAAAAAAGCAAATATATGCCTATAGAAAATTCAAATCTTCAAAAAACGTAACAGTTGATGCTAAAAAAGGATCATGGATAAGAAAGTTTAACAGCTTCAACTCTGGTACCATGCTATAACTTAGCTAAGATTATGGTTATTAGTTATGCCCAAACCATTTAAATTAGGAGGGCTGGCAGTTTAAACAGGGAGGTGGTTAGGCATGAAAGTTTTGTGGTACACATTTGTTGGTTCTTTTTGACTTCCCAAGAAGTTTGAACACTTTTTGTAGAATTAGGGAACACTTTAATAGTTCTCTGTATCTCTATGACAGAGGCTGGGATACTTGCTTACCTAGCCTTCCTTACAGTTTTGGTTCAGGCAAATGAGATCCTCTAATGAAATGTACCTGCATCAGATCTGATTCAGAAGTTTATGATAAAAGAAGCAGGCACCTGGTGGAATCCACTGTGGCAAGGATGGGGGTAGATGAAGTTTCCAGAGGTAGTAGTTCTAAGGCTAGAGTTTACTGTTCAACATTGATGAAGCAAATGGTGATGTCTGCACCTGGTGACTTGGCAATGATATCTCCACTAGAATAGTTCTATTGGGGGTTTTGGCTGTTTACCCCAGTCTGGGTCAAGCCTGCTTTATCTGGTCTTCTAAAATATTCTGTCAGCTATCAAATGGCTTTAAATAGAGTATCTGTCTGTTAAACCACCTAGAATTGGTTTCCATTTGTAATTAAGAATACTGAATAGATATGAACTAAGGAAAAGAAGTTTTCCTTAGGATGAGCAAAGTAATCTTTGTCAGTATTTAATGTAATCATTAAAAAATATTTTTCAAAGTGAGGTAAAACATACATGCAGTCACATATATGGGATTTTTACACATGTAACACATTGATAACCATCATTCAGATCAAGATAACATTTCCAGGATCTCAAAAGGTACCTTTGACAAGGTACTAATTTTTAATGTGTTTAATCACTTTTAAAAGTCTCTAGGGGCTCGGCACCTGTGGCTCAACAAGCTAAGGTGCCAGCCATGTACACTTGAGCTTGCGGGTTCGAATCCAGCCCGGGCCCACCAAACAACGACAGCAACAACCAAAAAATGGCCGGGATTTGTGGCGGGTGCCTGTAATCCCAGTTACTTGGCAGGAGACTCGCTTGAGCCCAGGAGTTGGAGCTGCTATGAGCTGTGATGCCACGG
This sequence comes from Arctocebus calabarensis, assembly GCA_963573935.1. Classification (NCBI taxonomy): domain Eukaryota; kingdom Metazoa; phylum Chordata; class Mammalia; order Primates; family Lorisidae; genus Arctocebus; species Arctocebus calabarensis. The sequence continues at coordinate 20,232 of CAUYON010200691.1, read as the reverse complement.
CACTCTATCCAGGGTGACAGCTTGAGGTTCTGCCTCAAAAAAAAAAAAAAGTCTCCAGGAATTGGCTCGGCAGCGCCTATAGCTCAGTGGCTAACACACTGGCCACATCCAGCATCACTTAAGCCCAAGAGTTTGAGGTTGCTGTGAGCTGTGATACCAGGGCACTCTATCAAGGGCAACATTGTGAGACTCTGTCTCAAAAAAAAAAAAAAAAAGCTTCTAGGAAGGCTGGATGTACTGGCTCACCTCTATAATCCTAGCACTTTGGGAAGCCAAGGCAGGAGACCCTTTGGCCCTAGAGTTTGAAAACATCCTGGCCAACAGTAAGGCCCCATCTTAAAAAAAATTGTAAGCCAAAAAAAAAAAAAAAAATTGTAGGCTCACATCTGTATTCCTAGCTCTCTGGGAGCCCAAGACAGATGGACTGCCTAAGCAAAAGCAAGACCTCTGTCTCTGCTAAAGATAGAAAAAAACACTAGCTGAGCATTGTGGCAGGCACCTAGCTATTTGGGAGGCTGAGACAAGGGAATCTTTTGAGCCCAAGACTTTGAGGTTGCTGTGAGCAAGGACACCACAGCACTCTACCCAGGGCACAGAGTGGGACTCTGTCTCAAAAAAAAAAAAAAAAATTATGGGTGGTGCCTGTGGCTCAGTGGGTAGGGCGCTGGACCCATATACCAAGGGTGGCAGGTTCAAACCCGGCCCCAGCCAAACTGCAACAAAAAATAGCCAGGTGTTCAGGCGGGCGACTGTCGTCCTAGCTACTTGGGAGGCTGAGGCAAGAGAATCACCTTAGCCTAGGAGTTGGAGGTTGCTGTGAGCTGTGATGCCACCACGCTCTACCAAGGGCAATAAAGTGAAACTCTGTCTCTAAAAAAAAAAAAAAGAAAAAAAATTAATAATTTACAGAGTGGCATGTGCCTATTGTACCAGCCTTTCAAGAGGCTGAGGCAGGAGGATCGCTTTAGCCTAGGAGTTTAGGTTGTTATGAGCTGTGATGATGCCATTACATTCTAGCCTGGGCAACAGAGCAAGAGCTTATCTCAAAAAAAAAAAAGTCTCTTAGAAATGGAAAGCTTGATGCATATAACAACAACAACAAAATCCCCTCGTGAGTTCGGGGAGTACAAATTCAAAGGAACCAAGAATTAACGACTTGATAAAAATTTAAAATATTATGCTGTAATTTTGAAGCTCATTAGAAATTCAGTAAGTTACTTGACAATTATCCATGTCATTTAAAAGAATGGCAGGTAGGCTTTGTATGTGAAACTCTTCTTTAGGGAAAAAATATAATTTTCATCCTTACCTGCTCCTCAGGGATCGGATCTTTGTCTGCAATGTGCAGAGTGGGCTTCATCAAAGGTGCCACGGTACAGTGTGGGTTTTCACACGCTACTTCAGGCTTGTCTTAAAAGGGGGGGGGGTGAGAGAGGGTGAGAATAAAGATGAGAAACAGAGCTGGTTTTCTCCCTTCTTTATCTCACCAGAGTATCTGCACATCACCTACCCTACAAAAACTTGCTAAACAAATTTTTTTAATTCACAGCATAGAACAGTCTTAAGACAGTCACCACTACTCTTCCTCACAAAAACCAAACTCAGTCTTACACATATACTATTATAACTCTCAGAAGTTAGGTTTGGAAAAGAGTTTCACAAGTAATCGTAAAGCTCACCCGAGTGAGTTTAACTTTGATAAATTCTTAAAATTTGTATTGATATCTAATGTTATCTTGGTATCACAAGTTATTTGGTCACTTATCTAGCTCTCTGCCTTTCATTATTATCTGTCTACTTTAAAAAAAAGAAGTATGGTTCAAACTTCTAGATTTTTACCTTTTAAGGGTAATGATAGCTATATGATCTTTTTTAAAAGGAGAAAGATTTGGGAAATGTTATAAAGAGCTGACTGGTTAGTTGTGTGTAGGCAAAATGGCTGAATGATGAATATCAAGATAAATTAGCAGCAGTGACAGAATAGCACAAGTGGTTAAGAGTGCTAAGGTGAGACACACCTGCTTAAATCCCAGCTCTTGTCATTTTCTAGCTTAAGTCACATTTATCTGTAGAATAGTGGTCAAAATAACAGTATTATTTTATAAAGAGTAAATAAGAAATGCTTAGAACAACACCTGCTACAGATTACATGCTCAACAATTTCTATTATTACCCACTTTGCAAAACAGAGATTTCATTACATAAATGAAAAAAAACAAAAAACAAAAAATCCAAGGTACTAACTACTACTAATAGCAACAACAACAGGTATATTAAACAGTATACTGGCAATCCAGCTCCAATAAAACAAACAAAACACCCAATTTGTAGCATTTGCTGATTTCCAGTTTTGATGGTGTAAATACCCCCTTTGTGGCCAATTTTAAGCTACCAATGATGTTAAGCTAGTTCACAAAATTTCCAAATATTTAACAGCTCACAAGATTCCTGAATATTTAACAATCTCTGGAGTGCCAGCTCCAACATGCAATTCATTTAATAAACTTTTTTTTTCTTTTGAGATAGAGCCTCAAGCTGTCACCCTAGATAGAGTGCCGTGACGTCACAGCTCACAGTAACCTCCAATTCCTGGGCTCAAGCGAGTCTCTTGCCTCTGCCTCCCAAGTAGCTGGGACTACAGGTGCCCACCACAATGCCCGGCCATTTTTTGGTTGCAGGCGTCATTGTTGTTTGGTGGGCCCAGGCTGGATTTGAACCTGCCAGCTCAGGTGTACGTGGCTGGTGCCTTAGCTCATTGAGCCACAGGCGCCAAGCCCATTTAATAAACTTTTACCAAGCACTTACCATGAGTTCAACAATGAAATGATATTTCTGTGTAGGTAGGGGGTATGAGCATGAACTACTGAATGGACTTGGATGAACATTTACAATGACACATCAGTATGGAATATAGGAAAAATTAATTAAGTATCACTTATTAAAGATTAATTTTAGTAAGTAGTAGTTTACAGTATCACTTTTTTTCTCTGCTTAAACCTATTTACCTGTTTGCATTACCTTATCCTTGATCTTTTTCTATGAAAGATTAGAGATGGAAAACAAAATTAGTACTAACCCTCCTCCCTACAAAAAAAAAAAAAAACCCAAAGAGGGCTTTGTTTGGATTTTTTAATAATTATGATTCATTATCTAAAACTAAGTCTAAAAATGTTTAAAACACACTAGATTTTTTTTTTTTTTCTGTAGAGACAGAGTCTCACTTTATCGCCCTCGGTAGAGGGCTGTGGCATCACACAGCTCACAGCAACCTCCAACTCCTGGGCTTAGGCAATTCTCTTACCTCAGCCTCCCAGGTAGCTGGGACTACAGGTGTCCGCCACAACACCTGGCTATTTTTTTTGTTGCAGTTTGACGGGACTGGGTTTGAACCTGCCACCCTCGGTATATGGGGCTGGTGCCCTACTGACACTAGATTTTTAATTATATGTTCATGATAAAGTTTTAAACAGCATAGGCAAGGATGAAGTGAAAAAAGGTTCCTGATCACCTTATCCTTAAGGCCAACAGATGGGCAACATGATGAGACCTCATCTCAAACAAAGAGGCAAAACTAAACAATATATTGGTGTAGGTGATTAAAAAAAATCAGCAAAGAATTGATAAAATTCTGGGTATCCTTGAGAAAAAGCAGGGAGACAATTTAGGGGGGAAAAAATCACACAAGCGAACAATGGAATGGTATTGTAATAGTTTACATTTCTGAGCTGGTTGATGAGCTCATTGCTCATTTTATGATTCTGACTCATGATCTACATAGATATAGACAAAAAGAAAGGTAGTGAGGCACAGAATCTCTCTCTTTTTTTTTTTTTTTTTGAGACAGAGCCTCAAGCTGTCATCCTGGATAGAGTGCTGTGGCATCACAGCTCACAGCAACCTCCAATTCCTGGGCTCAAGAGAGTCTCCTGCCTCCGCCTCCCAAGTAGGTGGGACTACAGGAGCCCGCCACAACGCCCGGCCATTTTTTTGGTTGCAGCTGTAATTGTTTGGCAGGCCCGGGCTGGATTCGAACCCACCAGCTCAGGTGCACGTGGCTGGCGCCCTAGCCCGCTGAGCCACAGGCGCTGAGCCAATCCTCTTTTTTTTTTTTTTTTGCAGTTTTTTGGCTGGGGCCGGGTTTGAACCCACCACCTCTGGTATATGGGGCCAACGCCTTACTCCTTGAGCCATAGGCGCGGCCCAAGAATCTCTCTTAAATGCTCTTATGGTTTGGAACACCAAGTGTTCTAAAGGTGTTATCTGTATTAATTCCTAATTCTTATAATTATTTGGGAGAGGTACATCATTTTCCTACCTGTCGTATGAGAAACTGAGGCACAGAGAGTTAAATGACTTTCTCGGATTTATAAACAGCAGATTTGGGAACCAATTTAGAAGGTTACATATGTTGTCACAGAATAATAACCCCAAAATTATATATATATATATAAAAAACCTTATATATATAAATTTAAAATATATATGGCATATTTCACAAATTTGCATGTCATTGCACAGGGGCCATGCTAATATTTTCTGTGGATTCTGATTTTAGTATATGTGCTGCTGAAGTGAGCACTGGAATAATGTCTCTGAAGAAGGGAGCTGGAGGACTAGAGATTTGAGGTGGAAGGGAAACTTCCTTTTTACTATTTAAATCAAAGGATTAGACAGAATCAGCAGGGCAGGAAACCCACACAAGCTAATTCTAAAGACCTTAACAAAAAAAATTAAATAGCAAGAATAATTTTAAAAAAGAAGAACAGTATGATTAGCCCAATAAACTATTATTTTATACAACTAAAACAATTAAAATAGTGTAGAACTGGAATAAAAATAACTGGAATTCAAACCTGAAAGGAAAAGATGGTGGTCCAACAGTGGCTAGCCATAGTTCACATTTAACACCATAGCTAAATTTCAGGGGAACTAGAAACTAAAGATATAAATGTAAAAATATAAAATCACAAAAGTATGAGAAGAAATCATGAGAGAATTTATGAAATAAAATAAGGATAGTTTTTAACTATGACATAAAAATTCAGAAGACACATACACAGAAAAAATACAAAACTATTTTTGCAAGAAAAAAAATCTACACATAAGCAAACTCAAAAGTTATAAAACAACTTATGCGGGGAAAATGCACTTTTTATCACAGAGGGCCAATTTCTACAAATCAATAAGAAAATGAACCACCAAAGAAATGGACTAAGTGGATGAACAGACAGTTCTTAAGACAAAATTACAAATGGCTCTTAAGATAGAAAAAGGTTGAAAATACCTAATGATTACATTAAGAGGCCTAGTTTAATTAAAGGTACACAAGACAGCCTAATATAGTGTCATTTTGAAAAAGCAAGAAATATATCAATGCATGTAATATGTTCTAAAAAATTTATTAATCAGGTGGCTGTGGCAGGGATTCATAGTTGGATTCCTCACCATATTGCTACCCTGTTGTGCTTTTTTGGGTGGGTGTGGTCAAAGCAAGCTGAGGAGAGTATGGGAAAAACTTTGAGGAGGTAGAGTCAGCATCAGTGTGGATAGGCAATGGCCCATAGAGTCAGGTGATTAGTTACATAAAAGGGGACTGAGTAAATTACTTACTAAATATTTAGAAGATAATGTGAGCCAAGTTTCTCACTATCAGAGAAGGAAGGTACAAATATAGATACAGGAAAGAACAGAATAAATCGTGGTGTTAGAACTGAGTTGGAGATCCTGGTGCAAACTCATGGTTTACATAATAATACATATGGACAGATAGACGTAGAAGTAGATACACAGAGAGCCCCAAAGCAATGACATCACAGAGGCAATGAGCATGCCTAGTATTTGGCTTCTAAATGCCATTCTTTATCAGCAGTGAGATAGGGAACAAGCAGGCACTGCTTAACACAGAGTCAAAAGGCCCTATCCACCTTAATCAAAAATAGGATGTGAGGTCAGGTGCAGTGGCTTATGCTTGTAATCCTAGCACTTGGGGAGGCCAAGGCAGGAAGATCGCTTGAGCCCAGGAGTTCAAGACCAGACTGAGACCCAGTCTTTACAAAAAAATAAAATAATAATTAGTCAGATGTAGTGCACACCTGTAGTCTCGGCTATTTGGTAGGCTAGGTGGGAGGATAACTTAAGGCCACAAGTGTGAGCTTACAGTGAACTCTGAACGCACCATTGCACTCCAGCCTAAGCAGCAGAGTGAGATCCTATCTCTAAGCCACCCCCCAAACAACTCCCCCCCACTGCAGATAGGATGTAGGGACAGAAACAAGTTAGGACACGTTGGAAGTAAGATGGCAAAGGAATTGGCCACTTCTTGACCTAACAACTCATTATTACCTTAGTTATAACATTAGCATCATTGGTAAAAGAAACTCCCACTAACACCAAGACACTTCCTGGGAGGGACCTTATAAGTCAAGAAAGAGGAGGGTTCCCAGATCCAGGAAATTACTGCCCCTTTCCGAGAAATAACATGAATAACTTTGATTAAGCCAGCAAGTAGCAAATTAACTGCCATGTAAGTTCTATGTAACTATGCTAGTTTTGAGCCCAGGGCCTTGTGAAGCACATTAGAATTCACACATCTCTTTGCCTTGGGTATCTTGGGAGCCTGTGGGCCCCAAGGAAAAAAGAATTTTTCTAATGTGGCAGTCAATGTGTTAAGTCAAAAGAACCAAAGGGGCTGTTCTCAGCAGGGAGAATTAGCCTCACTCTGTTTGTGGAGTAGATCTCTTACGTTCTCTGAATAATACTTGATTTTGCCTTATATCCTTGAATGCTTTCTCATGTGAAGCCAAGGACCCACTTGGACTTCCAATGATTCCCACCCTTGGGAATACTTTTCTCTCTCAAAAAGAATGAAGGCTTCTTGGAGATGTGGGGGAGGAGGACAAAGAAAGCACAAGTAAGTAAGGAAGTGCTCAATGGTAAGACATACCAACTTGAATAGGATTACTCTGGCCAAATACTGGACAATTTGAGCAACAAAATAAAAATAGTAATGAATTATGATCCACTGAATAAAATAAGAATCTATAAGTCCACACTGATATAAATAAGTAAATAAATGAGAGTGGCACCTATAGTCCCAGCTACTTGAGAGGCTGAGGCAAGAGGATCAGGAACTTGAACCCAAGAGTTTGAGGTTGCTGTGAGCTATGATGCCAAGGCACTCTAGCCAGGGCAACAGAGTGAGATTCTGTCTCAAAATTAACAAATAAATAAAGTTGTGTAGCTGTAGTCACTGTGAATGCCTTAGTAAGAAAAGTTTGTTAACTATTTGTGTCTTTAATTCACATCACTGTTATCTATGAGCAAAAGCCACATATACAGAGCATAATCAAGAAATGGCTTATCTTAACTATCTGCCCAATAATTTGGAGATAGTTTTCACAGTAATGGTTAACAATAGTCAAGCGACAAAGATTCGACATTTTAGTGTGTGCTAAAGGAGAGATGAATGAGATGCATTTTTTTTTGTGTGTGTGCTTTTTGGCCCGGGCTGGTTTGAACCCACCACCTCCAGCATATGAGGCCGGTGCCTACTCTTTTGAGCCACAGGTGCCGCCCGAGATGCATGTTTTAATACTCCAAAGTTTTCTGAGTATTTCAGTTCATAGAAAGTATGTGCAAAGGCTCTAGACTTCATATCTGAAAGTTTAATATACCTAAGTATTTACATGATTAAAGTTTCTTGGCAGATTTATCCTTTGGAAAAAAAAAATTATCACTACTTACATTTAAGACATAAAGAAATGGTGGGTGGTGGGTCAATCTATTACCTATGAGTATATTAATATTAATATAGGATAATTAATCAGGATACACTAATTGGATACTAATTGTATTATTTTCATATCATTTGTATGGGTAATAGGTTAGTAATTAGCATATTAATATTTCCTTTGAAAAAAGCTAATATTTTTACTATCTAAGGATTTATTGAACTTGTTTAAGACATTAAAAAAAATACTGTAGAACCAACCTCTGTGCGTTGAGCACCTGTAACAAACCATTTGACATACAGAGGCAGTCAGCATAATGAACTAGGCCTACTCTACTGATATGTACATGTCTGGTCTATGAAAATTAGGTCAACTTAAGGAGATGGCCAATGCAGAGAGGTGGTCAATTATGAAAGTTCTACTGTCTTATAAATCTGGCAATAAGCAAAATAATAACATGATTATAAAGCATTAATTATATTTGACAACAAAGCAAATTCTACGTATAAGTCTGATTAACCTCATAATAAAGATTCAGCTGGTTATGATGGTTCATGCCTGTAATCCCAGCACTTTGGGATGCTGAGCAGAAGGATTGCTTGAGGCCAGGAGTTTGGCCTGGGCAACATAGTGAGACTCCATTTCTACAAAAAATTTAAAAAAGAAAGATTAATGATGGGCACCTATAGTCCCAGCTACTGGGGAGGCTGAGGCAAAAGAATCACCTAAGCCCAGGAGTTGGAGGTTGCTGTGAGCTGTGTGACACCACGGCACTCTATTGAGGGTGATGAAGTGAGACTCTGTCTCTCCCCCCCCCAAAAAAAAAAAAAAAAAAGATTCAAGAGATGAACGTGATATTGGTTTGCAGTACAATTAAAAAAAATTAATATGTCAAAGATTCAAAATGAAATTGGTAATATAAAAACATATAAAATCTGAATCAAATAAAAGCAGTTTGGAAGGAAATCTCAGACTGGCTTTTTACTTTAGCAGCACAAAGCAACTGATATATTATCATTAAATAATGATGATTTTATATTTAGATCCTTAATAATGAACTAATAATTAGGATACACTAACTGTATGGTTTTCATATCATTTCTAAATGACTTAGGTAAGTACTTTACAGTAAAAGAAAAACAGTTTCTAGCCCCTCCAGTTCATTTTTTTATTATCCTAACTGAAAGAGTTTCTGGAAGTTCTAATAACAGAAACATGCAATCAAAATTTATCTACTCATTTCAGTTTTTTATAAAGGAGGTATGATTTACTGTTAAATCATATTCATTCTTTAGTTACAAAATAAGAGCCAGGACTTTTAGTGTCACTTGGTACATATAAATTCAACTTTTGAAGTAAATTAAAAACTTCTGTGAAGGCAGATTCATCATGCAGATGAGAAATCCATCTAATAAAATCTATCAGAGTGGAATAAGCATGTCTGATAAGCATACAGCAAAGAAATCTCTCACAAGTACCTTTTTTATCTGTATTTCTTCGTAGTAGTTTGTCCACCTGAGAAATGGCCTCTTCCCAGCAACTGTTGCTTGCTTGAACATGGGGCTGAATCAACTTTAATTTCTGTTCTAAGATCTGATAAGCTTCTGACACTAATTCTTGTGTTTCTTTAGTACAAACAAGCTTTTCAAGTTCATCTTCAAGAATTATTACCCTGGATAATAAAAAGAACAGAAACAGGTCTCTAAAATACAAAAAAATTATAATATATAAGGCTTATTAAAAAATAAGCTTGCAAGATGAAAAAAAGTTTTCAAGATGAATGGTAGGTGGTGGTTGCAGAGTCTTACTATGTTGCCGTCAGTAGAGTGCTGTCGCGTCACAGCTCACAGCAACCTCCAACTCCTGGGCTTATGCGATTTTCTTGCCTCAGCCTCCCAAATAGCTGGGACTACAGGCACCTGCCACAATGCCTGGCTATTTTTTTGTTGCAGTTGTCATTGTTGTTCAGCTGGTCCGGGCTGGGCTCAAACCGGCCAGCCTCGGTGCATGTGGCTCGGGCCATAACCACTGTGCTATGGTGCCGAGCCAGTGGTTGCATACTTAATGTTACTGAACTGTATGCTTTAAAATGATTAAATAAATTGTTTATATATATTTAACCACAATTTCTTTGAAAGCTCATAAGAGTATCATATGTTGGGCTGGGTGCAGTGGCTCATGCCTGTAATCCTAGCATTCTGGGAGGCCGAGGTGGGTGGACTGCTTGAACTCACGAGTTCAAGACCAGTCTGAGCAAAAGTGAGACCCCGATCTCTACTAAAAATAGAAAAACTGACACAGGATGATCGCTTGAGCCCAAGAGTTGGAGGTTGCTGTGAGCTATGACATCACATTACACAGGGAGACAGCTTGAGACTGTCTCAAAAAACAATATCATGTATTTATTTAACAATTGTTTTTTACATATATATATGTTAGATATTTTATGTGCTGAAAAGATAAATTAAGCCCATTTCCTATGCATAAGAAATTTCTTACTGAATCTGGAATACTACACATACATGCATATACAATAGAATATCATAAAAAGTTAAAACTAACATTTTATTTCCATTTTACAAGTAAGGAATTAGGCCCAGAGAGTTGAAGATGCCCATAGGAACCAAGCTGGTGATCTGTAAAGCTGAGCTGGATAAAAGCACAAAGGGCGAATCCCATAGAGATGCAGATACTGTTATGAGAATTCAGAAGACGAAGAAATTACTGCTAGCTATGAGTACAGATAGGGAATAGCTAAGGAAGAGTTACTTAAGGAAGGGGTAGCATTGAAGGATGGATAAAGTTTGAGCCTGGACAAAAGGTGAGGAAGGTCATTTTAGGTGGAACATGGGAAAAGGCATTTATTTATTTATTTTTTATTTTTTTTGAGACAGAGCCTCAAGCTGTCACCCTGGACAGAGTGCTATGGCATCATGGCTCACAGCAACCTCCAATTCCTGGGCTCAAGCGAGTCTCATGCCTCCGCCTCCCAAGTAGCTGGGACTACAGGCGCCCGCCACAACGCCTGGCCATTTTTTGGTTGCAGCCATCATTGTTGTTTGGCGGGCCCAGGCTGGATTCCAACCCCCCAGCTCAGGTGTACGTGGCTGGCGCCTTAGCCCGTTGAGCCACAGGCGCTGAGCCTATTTATTTATTTTTTGAGATAGAGCCTCAAACTGTCACCTGGATAGAGTGCTGTGGCATCACAGCTCACAGCAACCTCTAATTCCTGGGCTCAAGCGAGTCTCTTGCCTCTGCCTCCCAAGTAGCTGGCACTACAGGCACCTGCCACAACGCCCAGCCATTTTTTGGTTGCAGCCGTCATTGTTGTTTGGCGGGCCCGGGGGCTGGATTCGAACCCGCCAGCTCAGGTGTACGTGGCTGGCACCTTAGCTGGTTGAGCCACAGGCGCCGAGCCAGGGAAAGGCATTTATAGAATTTGGCTGGTTTGAAGAAAAGGAGTGAGAAATAAAGACATAAATGCAGACTGCAGTCAGGTTATGAAAAATCCTTTTTATAAAATGCTCTGTACAGGCTCGGTGCCTGTGGCTCAGTGGGTTTGAATCCAGCCCAACCTGCCAAACAACAATGAAGGCTGCAACCAAAAAATGGCCGGGCGTTGTGGCGGGCGCCTGTAGTCCCAGCTACTTGGGAGGCAGAGGCAAGAGACTTGCTTGAGCCCAGGAATTGGAGGTTGCTGTGAGCTGTGATGCCACAGCACTCTATCCAGGGTGACAGCTTGAGGCTCTGTCTAAAAAAATAAAATAAAATAAAATAAAATGCTCTGCATAGACTTTAGTCTACCAGGCATGTCCAACCTGTGGCCCAAGGGCCACATGCATATTAAGTAAGGACATTTTTGCTTATCTGTGTTGTGGATATCACGAAAATTATGCATGGATTTTTTTTTTTTTTTTTTTGGTGCATCAACTTTCGTTAATGTTTGTGTATTTGAAGTGTGGCCCAAGGCAACTCTTCTTCCAATGTGATGCAGAGAAGCCAGAAGGTTGGATACCCTGGAAGTTGCTATACTCTGAATCCAGTGAAGATTTTCGATTAAATGAAAAAGCAAATATGTGCCTTAGTAACATTAATCTGGCAGGACACACTCTGGGGAAGGGAGAACAGTTACAGGCTGATGCCCTAGTGTAAGTAAGAGACAACATGGTCCTGCCACTGAGAGTGAAAGCAGCACAGGGGACAAGGCTGAGAGAGGAGTGAAACACAGAAAGTGTTTCATATTGAAATAGGACACACAAAATAATTTTTTAGACAATCATTTCAAAAGTTGTGTGCAGCAGTAAAATAGCTCAAATTAGATATGATGGTGTGGGACTCATTTCCTTTCTACTTCCATCTTCCCTCACTCTAATGTATTTTAGTATGCCCTATATAGCTCTGATTCCACTGCCAAAAATTAATTCTTCAGGGACTCTGGCTTTGCCTACAACTTTTCTTTTCTTTTTTTGGGCCGGGGCTGGGTTTGAACCCGCCACCTCCAGCATATGGGGCCGACGCCTTACTCCTTTGAGCCACAGGCGCCACCCATTGCCTACAACTTTTCCAGTGAAACCTTATTTTCCTCTGATAATGATCCAATCTTTCCCAGCCACTCAAGTGGAGATGGCCTTATCTCTTATGTTCCCTAAAAGAGGCAGGACTGAGAGTCTGGTGAACATTCACCTGCTTCCTTAGACCAGCAGCTACACACCAGTGGAACACCTTCACTTCAGAGTCTTCTCATTCTCCCTGTGCCCTAACCTTTATATCAGTCTTTTTATTTATTTATTTATTTATTTATTTATTTTTTGAGACAGAGTCTCAAGCTGTCACCCTGGATAGAGTGCTGTGGCATCACAGCTCACAGCACCCTCCAATTCCTGGGCTCAAACGAGTCTCCTGCCTCCGCTCCCAAGTAGCTGGCACTACAGGCGCCCGCCACAACGCCTGGCCATTTCTTGGTTGCAGCCATCATTGTTATTTGGCGGGCCCGGGCTGGATTTGAACCTGCTAGCTCAGGTGTACGTGGCTGGCGCCTTAGCCCGTTGAGCCACAGGCGCGGAGCCTATATCAGTCTTTTATCTACCTGCCTCAGTCCTTGAACTGATGGTTAAAAACGTAACTTCTCAAAATGTCTTTCTGACCTTAAGTTCCTATCCTTGTATGTCTTATTCTCCTTCATTCCAATGAAACTGGCCTTTTGATGTTACTGATGTGTCAAGTCCTTTTTACCCATTTTCTTATCTTACAAAATTAATTACTATCTTCCCCCTTCTACTTCTTGCCTGGTATCTAGGGTCAAGCAAGTACATCAGCTACAATCTTATCAGCTAATTAAATTCCTATGACCTTCCTGATTATTAACTCAAGAACCCAACCATTATTTGATCAAGTCCACTATACTATACATATTTAACTAATAGAGACAAATGTCACTGGAAATTATCGTATTCAATTATATACCTTGACTCAGTTTTTAAACTTGAAAATTTCCATGTAGGGACACATAAAAATAGTATTTTTAATTGATAAAGGTATATCACAGTAGAATATAAAAACATAAAACTATAGACCCTACATTTTACTATTAAACTGGGAATGCAAAGCTTGTCTTATACTACAAAAAAATTTTTCCAGATCTACTACAATTTATTTAGAAAAATAGTAATATATTATTTTTCTATTATATATACCAATGCCTCTTGTAATGGTCCAATGCAGACAAATATTTTTCTGAGACTGCAAGTTCCAGTGTAAGAGCCCCACGTTAAAATAGTTTAAAGATTAATCACTAGGTCTGACTGAATTTCTTTTGCAGTTATTAAAACTCAAATTTCTAAATCTGCAAAATAAAACTTTTTAAATAAAAAAAAATAGTTTAAAGAAACTTATTCTTCATAACCATCTCCATTTCAATTCTCAAAGAGAATGACCACCACCTGCTTTTGTCCTGTCTTTCTAGGTTTTCTGCTGAAATCAGGAAAAGTGAAAACTATAAATAACTCTCCCAAATTACAATACTTACAAATCATTGATTCTCTGCTACATTTGCAGCTATAAATCATCCTTCGTGCTGCATGTCTCGATTTTATTTCTTCTCTCTACCAACTACTACAACGATATAAGAATACAAGTTGCTAATGACAGGGACATTTCCTTCCATAACACCTAAACTTACTCGTTTAGTAAAGCTTTCAGATGAAGCTGCAAGCTGCGCACTGCTGTGTGAACATTACTCAGTTGTCTTGACTTCTGCTGAGTTTTGGATAAACGCTGGGGTACTGACTGATGCTGAGTTTCAAAGTACCGATAGAACTCATAGCTGCGCTTCAGCTCTTCCAAACAGGCAGAGTGCACATGAGGTAGGCCTTGAGTCACATCAGATAAAATGCAATGAGGCAAAAGTGCGGGACTAAGGAAGGGTCCAGCAGGTGAATTGACTGTAGAAAGTAACAGGGCTAACCGTCTGAAGAACTCTGAACTCTGGGCTACCCAGAGTTGGAACAAAACCTAAAAAAAGAGACAAAAGAAATAGATCAATAAAAAGTAGTGGTCAACATTCAAAACAAACTACACATTTGTTATCTTAACTTCTTAAAGTTTTCAATTTATCCTAAATAATGAGTATAGTTGAGCTTGAACTAACTCTAAGATCAGCCAAGAATGTTATATCAAATTATGTAGTCACGGCATGTGGGAACTTCTCATCTCTATATAACAGGTAACGACAATATATAATTTAGTACAGTTCTACCCTAGCTGGAAAGTGATGATGAACTGAGATACATTTCTCAGAAATGAATCTTCATTTATGGAGTATTTAAAATTTTTTTCACATAGGAGAAAAAAAGACAGTAGGACCAATGGATATATTAATATACAAATCCAAAGAAATGAGTCACTGATGGATACAGAGTTTAGGGTTCAAAATTAGACCATTATCTTGGCCTAGCAATGATCTAAGAAATTAATATAAAAATCAGTAAGTGATCATACTCTAGAGAGACCCTGTAAATCCAGGCAGCAAAGCATTTCTCCAGATACAGTTTTATTCGAGATGAGGATAATATCCCCAAACAATGTAGTATGAACAACAGGTAGCAGATAGTCAAAAGAGGATAGAATCACTTTGGATAACTTAGATTCTAATTATTTACAACCACGGGACAGGTATCGCATTTACATTCAGAAAACCAAGGCACGACCCAAGTGAATCTATCTTCTTCAGCTCTCCCCTATGCATCTTGATTACCTTCAACGCGGGCAGGCTGAAGCCATCTGTAAAGTTATGTGCTTCTTCTTCTGAAATCTGCTCTTCACTAAGTCCAAGGCCCAGCTCCTTAAAAGGCACCACACAGATGTAGTTGGTTACATTGTCACTCTCAGAGTTCAGGGGGTAGGTTAAATTAGGTTAAGGCAATCAACAAAGACTTTCATCAGAGAAATAAGTACAGTAAAATCTCCTTCAATTCCATTTACTAATCTTTATTCTGAATTTTTCCATGAGGAGATTTACAGAAATAAGTTTTTAAACAGAAATTAATCTTAAAATAATATATTAACACAAACACCTCATATATCTCATAGGATACTTGTGAAGACAATTTCTTTATGTCGAAAGAATGAAAAGTTCTACTCTTCAAAATTACTAAAATTACTAATGTGCTAATTTAGTTATTTTTGACACATACCTTTTGAAGCTGAATTTTGTACTTAAAGGCAGCACAGGTAGGGAAGCTGCGGCCTCTAGATCCTTGAGTGTGGCCTTTTGATTGATCCAGGTTTTACAGAACAAAGCCTTTTAATAAAGGAATCTGTTCCGTGAAGCCTGGAATTGGTTGAGGGGCCACAATTGGGGATCTGGAAGGCCACATGTGGCCTTGAGGGTGCAGACTGAACATTATTTAAAATACACAGACTACTAAAGTAAGTGGCACTAAGCCTGTTCTTTATAGATTGTCTGACATAAGACTACTATTATGGCTCAGCGCCGGTACCTCAGTGGTTATGGCGCCGGCCACATACACTGAGGCAGGTGGGTTTGAACCTGGCCTAGGCTTGCTAAACAGCAATGACAGCTGCAGCAAAGAAATAGCCAGGCATTGTGGCAGGCACCTATAGTCCCAGCTACTTGGGAGGTTGAGGCAAGAGAATCGCTTGAGCCCAAGAGTTAGAGGTTGCTGTGAGTTGTGATGCTACAGCACTTTACCAAGAGTGACATAGTAAGACTCTGTCTCAAAAAACAAAAATGAAAACAAGTATAATTCTTGATATGGGAATATCTTTGCATTTCTACTGCATTCCTATTTGGTTATATTGTAATAATTTTTGATTCAGTGCTAGATTAAATTTATAAACATTCTATTTAAATATTTTATATCTCCATTTGCAAGACTGTTCTATAGATTTTATTCTTTGTAATAATTTTTTTTTTTTTTTTGAGACAGAGTCTCACTTAGTTGTCCTCAGTAGAGTGCTGTAGTGTCACAGCTCATAGCAACCTCAAATTCTTGGGCGTGCAATCCTCTTGCCTCAGCCTCCTGAGTAGCTGGAACTACAGGTGCCCACCACAGTGCCCAGTTAGGTTTTTAGTATTTTTAGTAGAGGTGAGGTCTCGCTCTTTTGTTTAGAACTCCTAAGATGAAGCAATCTACTTGCCTTAGCCTCCCAAAGTGCTAGGATTACAGGAATGATGTAATAATTTTTTTTTTAAATAAGAGTCTCTGTTGTCCTAGCCTAGAGTGCTGTTGGCATTGGCCTAGCTCACAGCAACCTCAAACTCATAGGTTTGATCAATCCTCCTGTCTCAGCCTCTCTAGTAGCTGGGATTACAGGCACCCGCCACAACACCTGGCTAATTGTTCTATTTTTAGCAGAGATAGGGTCTCGTTTTGCTCAGGCTGCTCTTAAACTTCTGAATCAAGGGATCCTCTATCCTTGGCCTCTCAGAGTGCTAGGATTACAGGTGTGAGCCTCTGCACCAGGTCTTATAATATATGTTTTGATGTGAGATTATAGTATCTTCATGCATAATATAACATAGGGAAGATTTCTAGTATTTTCTGTGGTCTGAAATTTTTTTTAAACTATCTGGACCTGCTAGTTAAAATTTTTTTTTTTTTTTTTTTTGAGACAGAGCCTCAAGCTGTCACCCTGGGTAGAGTGCTCTGGCATCACAGCTCACAGCAACCTCCAATTCCTGGGCTCAAGCGAGTCTCTTGCCTCCGCCTCCCAAGTCGCTGGGACTACAGGTGCCGGCCACAACGCCCGGCCATTTTTTGGTTGCAGCCGTCATTGTTGTTTGGTGGGCCTGGGGGCTGGATTCGAACCCGCCAGCTCAGGTGTACGTGGCTGGCGCCTTAGCCCGTTGAGCCACAGGCGCCGAGCCTAAAAATTTTTATTGAATTAGTTTTTGAATAGATAATATATTCACAGTATTCAAAAGTCCTGGGCTTCCCCTATCCAAAGGCAAAGACAACCTTTGTTCCTAGCATTTTGTGTACCCTTCAAGATATTTCATGCATATATTCATAAAAGCAAATCCAAAAGTAAATGTGTGTGTATCCAGAGATGAGTAGGTATGTACACACTTAAGCGGGCAAACATATACATATGGATTCATCCCTGCATAAATACAGTCACTTTTATATACAAACAGAAGGGTATTATACTGCCCTATGCACTTTGTAATTTTATTTGTCACTTAATATAACTTGGAGATCATTTCATACTAGTGCATCAAGAACTCTGTCAATAATTTTTTAAATTTTGCATATTTTCCCATTGTTTACATATAACCAGGTACTTTCTTTTTTAAAGAGAATATTAAAAAATAACTTCATGTTTTAAAATTATTATTGGGTCAATTTTATAGATTTGTATTTTGATAAATGAACCGTTTCTCATACATTTTCAAACTCAATGCCACCAAATTGCATTTACTATCCCCTCATAGAGTCATGTCTTTCACATCCATGGTTACACTGCATTCTCATTACTAATTTTGTACATCTCTACTCTTCTCTTTGATCAGGCATATGAGAGTTTACATACCACACCAGTCTTTTGAAATGGTTGGTGGATTCTTTTTTACTTTAATTCCTTAAGTTTCATGTAGGGAAAATACGATCTGAATCTCATTTCACGCTCCAAGCCCCAACAGACTGTGCTTCAGTCATGATGGTCTTCTTTGTGTACTCCAATCATGCTAAATTCCTGCCACAGGATCTTTACACTTGCTAGTCTATCTAACAGACACTCTTTCCCTGATCTTTCTCATCCAAATCTCAGATTAAATGACAGCTCTTCAGAGAGCTTTCCCCTACCATTTAATCAAAAGCCTTTGTTTTGTTTGTTTGTTTGTTTGAGACAGAGCCTCAAGCTGTCACCCAGGGTAGAGTGCCATGGCATCACAGCTCACAGTAACCTCCAACTCCTGGGCTTAAGTGATTCTCCTGCCTCCACCTCCCAAGTAGCTGGGACTACAAGTGACTGCCACAATGCCTGGCTTTTTTTTTGGTTGCAGCCATCATTGTTGTTTGGCAGGCCCAGGCCAGATTCGAACTCACCAGCTCATGTGGCTAGCGCCTTAGCCACTCACGTGGAGCCACAGACGCTGAGGCTTCTTTTTTCTTTCTTTCTTTTTTTTTGTTTTTAGACAGAGCCTCAAGCTGTCACCCTGGATAGAGTGCTGTAGTATCACAACTCACAGCAACCTCCAATTCTTGGGCTCAAGCGAGTCTCCTGCCTCTGCCTCCCAAGTAGCTGGGACCATAGGCGCCCGCTACAACACCCAGCCATTATTTTTTTTTGGTTGCAGCCGTCATTGTTGTTTGGCGCGCCCGGGCTGGATTCGAACCTGCCAGCTCAGGTGTACGCGGCTGGCGCCTTAGCCCACTGAGTCACATGTGCCGAGCCCTTCTTTTTTCTTTATACCAATTATTTTATGTGAAAATTTCATCTGTTCATTTGCATTTAAAAAATTTTTTAAATATTTATTTATTTACTTATTGAGACAGTCTCTCATTTCTTAGCCCACAGTCACATTAGAGTGCTGTCGTGTCACAGCTCACAGAAACCTCAAACTCTTAGGCTCAAGTGATACTCTTCCCTCAGCGTCTCAAGTAGGTGGGACTATAGGCACCTGCTACAACACCCAGCTATTTTTATTGTTGTTGTTACAGTTTTTGGCTGGGGCCGAGTTTGAATCCACTACCTCCAGCATATGGGGCTGGCGCCCTACTCCTTGAGCCACAGGTGCCATCCAACACCCAGCTATTCTCAGAGATGGGTCTCATTCTTGCTCAGGCTGGTCTCCAACTCTTGAGCTCAAGAAGTCCACTTGCCTCAGCCTCCCAGAGTGTTAGGATTACAGGTGTTGAGCCACCGCGCCCAGCCTTGTCTGTTTTAATTTATTGCCTCATCCACAAGAAGGTAAATTCCCTGAGAACAAGAATCTCACCTATCTTGTTTGCTGCCCTAGTTTCTAAAAAAGAGACTGGCACAGGGAAGTCAGACTATCTGCAGTCCTTATTAGGCTACCTCCCTCTGACTCCCTGCCCCACACTGAACTGTAAGCTCCATGGATAGGGATCATGTCTACTGTATTTAACACTGCCTATCTACTGATTAGCATATTGCCCAGCCCGTCATTATTCACTGTATAACTACTTGCAGTTCACACGCCACATTGTCATATCACCATTTCTTTCCATATGTTTTTGCTTCTTTCTGCCTCTTATCAGCCTCATGGCCAATTCCTACTTGTTCTTTGAGGCTCAACTCACATGTCACCTCCTTGAAAGCCTTTTTTGACCCCATAAGCCCAGTATATTTCCCTGCTGTGTTGGAAGATACTCTGGGCATTTATTTACATTGTATTATGGTAGCTGACTAACCCAATCATCCCCAAAGTATTTCAAAATGGGTAGTGCATGTTTTTAATCAGTCGTCCTAGTACCTAGAAGAATGGTTAACCTTAGTAGACAGGCATTTAGGAAATGGGGGAACAAATGCACATTAAATGAAAATTAAAATGCTTCTTTCCATTTCCAAAGAGGTAGTCTAATACAGTAAATACATACACATACACATACACACATATAGAAAAGATTTTAAGTTATAAGTCCTATAGCTAAGACAGAACCTGTTACTCATTATATGACACTGAGTAAGTCACTTAACCTCTATTTAGTTTTCTCATAAAATGGAGAGAAGAGAATCTAGTGAGGAAGAGGATATATGTATAAGATACAATAAAAGATAAAATTCTGTAAAATTTAAGTATTGTATTTATCAGTATAATACTACCCAACATACTAAAGATATAGTCTTTTTTACTTCCATTTACTCATAATTTAAATTTTTTTTTTTTTTTTTTGAGACAGAGCCTCAAGCTGTCACCCTGGATAGAGTGCTGTGGCATCACAGCTCACAGCAACCTCCAGTTCCTGGGATCAAGCGAGTCTTCTGCCTCTGCCTCCCAAGTAGCTGGGATTACAGG
>CAUYON010200682.1:0-17729 GCA_963573935.1 Arctocebus calabarensis | reverse complement strand
TATTTTTTTTTTTTTTTTTGAGACAGAGCCTCAAGCTGTCACCCTGGGTAGAGTGCTGTGGCATCACAGCTCACAGTAACCTCCAATTCCTGGGCTCAAGCGAGTCTCTTGCCTCCGCCTCCCAAGTAGCTGGGACTACAGGCGCCCGCCGCAACGCCCGGCCATTTTTTGGTTGCAGCCGTCATTGATGTTTGGCGGGCCTGGGCTGGATTCGAACCCACCAGCTCAGGTGTACATGGCTGGTGCCTTAGCCTGTTGAGCCACAGGCACTGAGCCTGAAGACTATGTATTAACAGAACCTCTGGCTGGGCCTTCTCCTTTCCTCTCCCCTCCTCTAGCTCCCAACCTCCCTGTAGTTTCCCTTTCTGGAAATAAGGTGTTTAAAGAGTAAGGGAAAGGAAGAAGGAAGAGATGCCAACAGTTAGTAGGTCTGAGTAAGTGAGGATCATGGGAGAGCTAGAACCCTGATCCTATCTGGCACCACCTCTTCTAACTATCTCTGCTCTGTTTTAATGAGTTCTCCCACTTATCACTCACCACCCCCTACACCACTTCTAGATTTCAGGCCCATGCCCTGTCTAGGTGTATGAAATGTAAGAATTGTTAAGATGTAAATATATGGATTCTTCTGTATAATAAAGCACCAGTGAAGTACCACACATGTCCCTCAGCTCCTTTTTGCTATTCTGGGAGTGATATGGGCGGGGACTGCTTTGAGAGAGGAGTGATCAGAGCATCAAGACCTGTTTTCTGAGTTCTGGGACATCTGAGGTAAAGTTTGGAGGCATCACAATCAATTCCATTCACCCATAATGATGTACCTTTTGTGTGCTTAGCCCTGGGTTAGATATGGAATAGTCTAAAGAAAGCAGTGAGCAGATTGGGCTTTCCATTACTCAGACCCCGAATACCTTCTCAGACTACTGGGGTTCCCTGATACTGTGAACCCCAAAGAATCAGTTTGCTTTCTTCTCCTTGAATGAACTTCCTACCCACTCTCTGCCTAGGGAATCTTCTCCCTCAAGCCTTGCTTCAGAATGGGATGATGCCCCCAAGAGAACCAAGCAGCCCCTTCTTGGGAAAGGGGCTGAAATTGAGTTCAACAACTCAAGGGAAAGAAATTGAGTTCAACAAAAACCTGCAGTCATGGGAACAAGATGCTAACCCCAAATTGGTATCAAGTCCTTACTGGCCTGACTCCCTTTCGAGAGGATAAATGGTGCCCTCATGAACATCTGTCCTCCACTCTTCTTGAAGAAAGAGCATCTTTTCCCCTCTATCCTTCTGGCCCAACTCCAGGGAAGGCCATTTCCTCAGCTGTTCTATTAGACTGGATTAAGAGGATGAAACCCAGGAGCTAACTCAGGTAAGTGTGTAAGTGCATGTTTCTTGAGAGATTACGTGTAGAGCAATAAGGGAGACATAATCTCAGCAAATCCAAGACCAGGAGCAGCAGTGAGGCTGGTGGTATCTGAAGCCAGAGGGTCATTTGGATCTGAGGCAGCTTTCAGAGTTCTGGCCAGTGGGGGATCCATGATTAATCCCTCTGGTGCCCACATTAGCAGGTTCAGCCACTGTCTGGAGGCTTGTTGGATCTATCTGCTTCTCAACCACAATCAACTGCTCCCAAACCACCCCCTTTTTTAAAAAAAGCTTTTTATAAGTCAGGCACCGTGGCTCACACCTGTAATCCTAGCACTCTAGGAGGCAGAGGTGGATGGATTGTTTGAGGTCATGAGTTGGAGACCAGCCTGAGCAAGAGCAAGACACCTGTGTCTAAAAATAGCCAAGTGTTGTCGTAGGTGCCTGTGGTCACAGCTATTCAGGAGGCTGAGGCAAGAGGATTGCTTGAATCCAAGAGTTTGAGGTTGCCGTGAGCTACAACGTCACAGAACTCTACTCAGGGTGACAAAATGAGACTCTGTCTCCATAAAAGAAAAAAAAAAAAAAAGAAAGAAAGAAAGAAAAGAAAAAGAAATCATTTTATAAATTTAATTTTTGATTAAGTAATACATTGACATGGTTCAAATAACATGTGTTTTCTCCCTCCTATCCCTTCCCCTATTTGCTCATTTCCTAAACCCTCACTGGTTACCACTGTTAGAACAGAATCCATACAATTGATTCTGGAGTCAAGCCTGGGTTTGAATCCCAGATTTACAATTAACAGCCAGTTGTTCTTAGGTTTGACTCAAACTATCTGGGAATGAGTATAATAATAGTACTTAAACTCTGTAGGTTATTTAAAAGATCTTTTTTTTTTTTTTCTGAGACAGAGTCTCACTATGTCACCCTTGGTAAAGTACTGTGGCATCACAGCTCACAGCAACCTCTAACTCTTGGGCTTAAGCAATTCTCTTGCCTCAGCCTCCCAAGTAGCTGGGACTACAAGGTGCCCATCACAATGCCTGGCTATATTTAAAAGATTTTTAAAGGCTTTTCATGTAAAGACTTTACCTTAGTGCCTGAAAATAACTTCCAGGTCCAGAGAGAATCTAGACCAGTGTTTTTCAAACTTTTTTTAATCTCATGGCACACATGAACCTATAGTTAAACTTCCGTGGCACACTTAAGTTATGTTGATTAAAAAAAAAAGTATATATATATACACGTCCTGTGCTTTGAACTTCTTTCACAAACAATTAATGATCTTTAAAAATTTTTGCAGCACACCTAAGATCCTCTCATAGCACACCAGTTGGAAATCACTGACCTAGAGACCAAGAACTCACCCCTTAGAGAAAGTTGCTTCTGATGGGAGTTTGAGGGAAGGAACTCCCCAGAGCAGGTCATTTTTTGAATCACAGTTTCAGGGTCCTGATAAGGAAGGCAAGGGAAGGACGGGAACACAGTTCAGTGGAATGTGGGTCCAGGGAAACGGTGACTAAAGAAAAAAAAGCACAAAGAGAGGGGCAGTGCCTGTGGCTCAGCGAGTACGCACTCCACATACTGAGGGTGGCGGGTTCAAGCCCGGCCCCAGCCGAACTGCAAAAAATAGCTGGGTTTTGTGGCCGGCGCCTATAGTCCCAGTTACTCGGGAGGCTGAGGCAAGAGAATAGCCTAAGCCTGGGAGTTGGAGGTTGTTGTGAGCTGTAACGCCACATCACTCTACTGAGGGCGGTAAAATGAAACTCTGTCTTTAAAAAAAAAAAAAAGCACACAAAGAGGAGAACTCCTATAGTAGGGGTGGAAGGGAGACACTTTGGATAACTTGTCATCCCTGGTATAAACCGAGAGTTGAGAGAGGGATGGATGCTCTCTGGGGGACATAGCAGAAGGCAGGAGTGACTTGCCAAGTGGAATGTGTTGTGTTTCTGTGCATAGCGCGTCAATGTCCATCACTCCAGCCTCTCCCAGGCTTCACTGGCAGCCTCATGTAGTCCAGAACTGCAAGATGCCTTGCAGCCAGTCATCCTGGGGAGCAGGTTCCGAAACCACAACCCCACACTCCCTCCTTGTCCTTCTCTCCCTCAGGCTGCCCCAACCTAAGCAAGACAACCTGGGCGGGGGGGGGGGGCACACACTGATGGAAAAACACACACTTGGCTGGAAAAGAAGCTTTATTTGTATGTGTTGAATTCCCGCAGCAGCCAAAGGATAAATAGCTCTTTCCAGCCTCAGCTCAGAGTCTGCCCACAAGGTGGGTGGTAAAATCTGTTCTTATTTAAATTGCTTTTGGGGAGAGGTGGAGAGGGAAATTGGGGGCAGCAGAAGAGGGGAACTTGGAATCTGCAATGTTTACATGATCAGTCATGGATGTCATCTCTCTTTAATTAGGGGTTTGGAGTTGAGAAACTTTGCTCAGCTGCTTATCCCAGGAACACAGCAGACTGGCAAGTAGGCAGTGGGCAGAGCAGCTCCTTAAGGCCCACCTGTGGATAGATTGCTGTCTTCATCCCCCTGCTAAGCACTCACATAAATGCCAGGCCCTGTACTGGGTGCTTTACATGCATCATTGCATTCAAATTTTCTAAGTACCATCATTATTCTCATTTTAGAGAGACAACCCTCTCTGATCCCCCTCCCCAAATAATTAAGATTGCATAGAGCACTAAGGTCACACAATTGGTAAGCAGTACTGCCAGGGCTGGAACCAGGTCTTCTTGACCAAAGACCATGTTTTAGCCCTTTTGTCTTTTCTAGGGCAGGAAGTGAGAACCTAGGCTTTTCCAAACTTCAATCATGTCACTTCCCTCACCCAAGTCCTCTGTACTTGTTAAGCCAGAGATGGATGGATGACTTCTAATAACTTTTGGCTGTGATATTTCTTATGATTAGAGCAGCAGTTCTCAACCTGTGGATCACGACCCACAGGAACTGTATTAAAGGGCCACGGCATTAGGAAGGTTGAGAACCACTGGATTAGAGGGAAGAGTCCCTATAGCCACTATATCCCAGGACTTTGAGTCAGATAACATACACATAAACAGATAAATGCATTTTCAGATAGGTACAAGTGTTACAAAGAAAATTAATTAGGGTAATGGGCTCCAGGGCTTCCCTGGATGGGATTCTGAAACAGCTACATTTGAGCTGAGACTATCATGGGGAAATGTAGGAGCAGAGGAACTAGCAACCGTAAAAGCCCTGAAGTAGGAATGAGGTGAGTGTCCAAGAGATTGAAAGTAAGCCAGGGTGGCTGGAGTATGGTGTATAAGGGGTAGAGGGTATACATTGATGGATAGATACAGCAAGCAGGAGCCAGATGATGCAGGGTCTTATGGGCCAGGGGAGGAGATTGGATTTTCGTTCTAACTGCAAAAGGAAGCCAGTTGGGGGGCTTTAAAGAGTGAAGCCAAATCGGAGTTACTTTGTCTAAAGTGGCGGTTCTCAACCTATGGGTTGTGACCCACAGGAACTGTATTAAAGGGTCGCAGCATTAGGAACTTTGAGAACCATGGTCTAAAGGTTATTTCTTGCTGCTGTGAGGAACATGGACCATTGAGGGTCAAGGTGTAAAACAAGTGGCTATAGTGCTGAGAGATGACGGCAGATTGAACTAGAGCAGTGTTTTTCAACCTTTTTTATCTCATGGCACACTTGAACCTATAGTTAAACTTGTTGGACACTTAAATAATGTGATCCAAAAAAAGAACTAAAAAAAAAATACTTACTGTACTTTGAACTTCTTTCAAAAATAATTTACTTAATGATTTAAAAAAAAATTGCAGCATCTTCTCACAGTACACCACTGTGCCGAGGCACACCAGTTGAAAATCACTTAACTGGTGTTAGAGGTGGAGGCAGGAAGTAGCTGACAGAGCTGACCACACTTGGTAAGAGGTTAGATGTGTAGTTTTTGTCCTGTAGGAGGTGCTCTTTCTCTACAACTATCCCCTCCTAAGTCCATCTTTCCTTTCATATTTGGGTTTAACCCAGACCAATCAGCACATGCCATTTCCCTGGCCAGTGATTGTCAGTGATTGTTTTCAGGGTGGTCTAATCACAGGAACTTGTGTTCCATGGGAAGTAGAGTCCTCTGTCCTGCTAGATGTGAACGAGAAAGTATGAAGCCATGCCTGCTGGTGGTAGTCAACCTAGGAGGAAAAGAAACTTAGGAACAGCCTAAGAGAAAGCCAATGCTCTGAATGGCAGATGGAAAGAGACCAAGACCTTGATGATACTGTTAAGCTTCTAAATCCACCAATCCAGATGTTCACCCTACCCACAGGCCTTTTTGTGAGCAAATAAACTTCCTTTATTATTGCCAGTCTGAGCTGGATTTCATGTGCAACTAAAAAGCAACCTAATTGATATACTAAATCAGTGGTTCTGAACCTTCCTAATGCTGCAATGTGTTTTCATTGTTAAAAAGGGGTCACGGGTCACGACCCACAGGTTGAGAACTGCTGTACTAAACGGTATTTGGGAACCCCAAACCTGACTTAAGTGTGCTTGACTATAGATGATAAATCTGGAATAAAAATTAATTCCTGGAATTTAAAGAGAGAACAGTAACTGATTTTGCGAAGTAGATTCAAGTCAGAATCCGTTGAAGTTAGAAATACGTATTTTCAGCTTATGCCTTCATCTGTCATTGATGGATTATACTCCTCATCTTCTTTGCATAAGTCCAGATATTAGATTTGCTCTATGGCAGGCTGCTGCTGTATAAAGGGTACAAGGTAATTCATAGGTGGATAAATGGAAATTGCCTACTCAGATGTATTTTATGGGCATGTGCCTGGCCTATAAAATCATCATTGCTATGCTGGGATATGAGGGATACTACACTCAGATTTCTCTGCCAGAGCAAGTATAATACCTACATTCCTCAAAGTCTTTCACATGGCCCAGGTAACCTCTTCCAGTATCAACCAGTTTTTGCTCAAATCTATTATGTCTATCACTTAAACAGAATTATAAGGACTCATCAAGTGTATTATAAAATCATGAGTAGTTTTTCAAGTTTGGCTCTAATTGTTCAAAGTACTACCTGCCATAAAATGAAGCTAGAGAGAGGAAGGAATTATAACTATCCCTACTTAAATTTGTTTGCTGATTTGGCTAATTCCATGTCTGACTTCTCACCATTACAAACACTAGTACAAACTTGGCACACAGCAGGTGTTATGAATAAATAAACCTTATTTATAAGGTGTTATAAATATGTGAACAAATCAAAGTTACACCACAGTAATTCTGACAGCTATGTAAACCACAAAAAAGTACAAGCTGCAAAACAAAAAAACAAACAAAAAATTAACAAAAGGGCATATTACCTTCTTCCCACATTATTTTAAGACCTTTACAAAGCTAGAATCCCTGAAAGCCTAGGGGTAACTGAATTGTTCCTAATAGCTATTTTACATCTATGTCAAACATTCAGTGTCGTTGGTGATGGTGGTAAGTTGAAAAATAAGGGGCAATTCCAAATATTTTACCATTCTGATTATATAGCTCTCTAGCCAGTTCACTCCCAGAACCACATACAGGATAAACATACTAAACATTAAATGATTATTTATTTTTCATTTCAGGTTTAAAAGGTTTCAAAATACATATGTACAAGATAAATAAAACAAATTACACTGAGAATCACTGTAGAGCAGAATACATAAATATACAGGGTCTTTTATAGGACACAAAAATTATAATATCATCAAATACAAAGAAAAACATTCAAGGAAGGCAAGAAAATTAGACCACCTTGACAAAGGGTGTATTAACAAGATGGACCAGGACAAATCCCTTAAACGTCAGGACAAAATTTCTTTTCTATGCCTCCAAGCTGCCTGGCTTTCCTTTTCTGTGTTGAGTTGTGTACTTCAGAATCAGCATCAGCCTTTGGTAGATTATCAAGCATCTCTTCTTCATTGGCCTAAAATAGGTGGAGGAAATAGAGTGAAATACAATGAAGCTCACACAAATGCCAAGATGAAGAAAAATGAAGCTCTATAATATTATTTCAGAGATATAACAGAGAATTTTCATTATAACATTATTCGTTGTTACTTATTCAGTGCAAGATTTATATGTACACATATTGCATTGGGCATATAATATTCCCTCTAAAAACATCTTCTATGTTTTAATTTTTCTTTTCTTTTCTTTCTTTCTTTTTTTTTTTTTTGAGACAATCTCACTTTGTGGCCCTCAGTAGAGTGTCGTGGCGTCATAGCTCACAGAAACCTCAAAGTCTCAAGCGATTCTCTTGCCTCAGCCTGCTCAGTAGCTGAGACTACAGGCACCCGCCACAACACCTGGCTAGTTTTTTTAGAGATGGTTGTCTCACTCTTGCTCAGGTTGTTCTCAAATTCCTGAGCTCAGGCAATCCCGCCTCAGCCTCCCAGAGTGCTAGGATTATAGGAATGAGCTACTGTACCTGGCCTAATTTTTCTTTTTAAAAGTAACACAATTGCTACTTTATCAGAACCTGAATGTTAGGCTGGTACGGTGGCCTATGCTTGTAATCCCAGCACCTGGGAGCCCAAGATGGGTGGATTGCCTGAACTCACAGGTTGAGACCAGCCTGAGAAAGAGCAAGACCCCGTCTCTAAAAAATAGATGTTGTGGCCGGCACTTGTAGTCCCAGCTATTTGGGAGGCTGAAGCAAGAGAATCACTTAACCCCAAGAGTTTGAGGTTGCTGTGAGCTATGACACCACAGCACTCTCCTAAGGGTGACAAATTGAGACTCTGTCCCTGCCGCCCCCCAAAAAAGAACCTGAATGTTGTAATTCAGCAAGAACCAGGATGTGTTAATCCCTGGTGTTAATGTTTCTGCCATTTGTATTTTGTTAAATGAGGAAATTCTATCAACTTAAATCGGACAAGTTTTTCCTTCTCTCCTTTTTTCCATGAATGGTCCCATAAGACATAAATTTCCCTGTATTTCTGTAACTAGCCCATGCAAATATAGTTCCTTCACAGTGTTAAAAAAGACAACTTAGAGAAAAATAATCTGAGTCACCTTCTCTATCCCTGCTACCCCCAAGTATGATGTTGTCTGCCCTCTAGTGTTGCCAACAAATGGCAATATTAGGAAAAATCTGTGTTGATTGAGCTACTAGGCTATTTTGCTGAATAATTATTTTATTTATTTATTTATTTTTATTGAGACAGAGCCTGACTTTGTTACCCTCAGTAAAGTGAGCTGAAAAACCTCAAACCCTTGGGCTCAAGCGATTCTCTTGCCTCAGCCTCCTTAGCAGCTGGGACTACAGGTACCTGCCATAACACCTGGCTTTTTTTGTTTGTTTGTTTAGCAGGGCCAGGCCAGGTTCAAACCCACTAGCCCCAGAGCATGTGGGCAATGCCCTAAACACTGATCTACGGGCACCCAGTTTGTATAATTATTTTAGAAGGTTTTCAGTATGAGAAAAGATCAATTAGTCATTCTAGAGCAGAGTACAAATGTGGCAACCTAATAAACATTATTTACACAGACATAAATACATATGTTAATGAACTGACAATAAATAGAAAACATCATACCCTGTGTTTCTGTCTTGCATGCTTCTCTGTCCACTGCCTGGCATTCTGGAGGAAGACTGGCTTATTATATTTAAATTCTGAAGACTAAGATGAAATCAAAAAAGAGTTAATGGGGACAAAATGATTTACATGGAGTATTGAAGATACAGAGAAAGTAGAATATGTATTGCAGAGGAAATGGGGATACTTAACTATATCAGCCATGAGTGGGTCATCAGGGTTGGGTTCTGACATAAGCAGCTGAATAGAGCTCAACACAGTTGCAATGTTAAGGGATGGTCTCCAGGCACCCTTTATATAGACAGATAAATAGTTGTTCATGTATTATAATGTGATACTCTAATTCAAGTTTTATAGATGAAAGAAACAGAATGGCAGAATCAATCCTTTACCTACACTTACTTTTGGTGGCAATTTGAGAACATCTAGACAAATCCTTCCAGCAGAATCAATGTTTGGATGATAAATTGGAGTGAGAAATCGGATCTGAGGAGGTTCAAATGGATACCTATGAATAGATATAACAGAGAATTTTCATTATAACATTATATTATTGCTCTTTTTTTTTTTTGGAGACAAAGTCTCACTATGTTGTCCTCTGTAGAGTGCTTGCTGTCCCATCATAGCTCACAGCAACCTCAAACTCCTGGGCTCAAGTGTTCACTGGTCTCAGCTTCCCAAGTAGCTGGGACTACAGGCACCTGCCACAACACCTGGCTATTTTTAGAGATGGGGGTCTTGCTCTTGCTTGGACTGGTCTCAAACTCCTGAGCTCAAGCAATCTGCCCATCTTAGCCTTCCAGAGTGCTAGGATTACAGGTGTGAGCCACTGTTCCTGGCCTCATACTATTGCTTCTTAATACATTTTTAAAAGTTTCCTGGTCACGGTTCGGCGCCTGTGGCTCAGCGGGCTAGGGCGCCAGCCACGTACACCTGAGCTGGCGGGTTCGAATCCAGCCCGGGCCTGCCAAACAACAATGACAGCTGCAACCAAAAAATGGCCGGGCATTGTGGCAGGCGCCTGTGGTCTCAGGTACTTGGGAAGTGGAGGCAAGAGACTTGCTTGAGCCCAGGAATTGGAGGTTGCTGTGAGCTGTGATGCCACAGCACTCTATCCAGGGTGACAGCTTGAGGCTCTGTGTCAAAAAAAAAAGTTTCTTGGTCACTAATATATAAAAAAATATGTTGGAGGCGGTGCCTGTGGCTCAAAGGGGTAGGATGTCGGCCCCATATGCCAGTTGTGGTGGGTTCAAATCCAGCCCCGGCCAAAAACTGCAACAACAACAACAAAAAGTATATATATGTGTGTGTGTGTGTGTGTATGTATTATACAAATATCAAGAAGACTATTTGGGAAGCCAATATTCTCTTTTCCTATATTTTTATTATGAAAATTATAAATAATCAGAAAAGCTGAAATAGTAATATTAAAAATACCCATGCACCCACCAATTGGTCAAATTACTTCCACTTCTGAATGCTTCAGCATTTATCCCCTAAGAATAAGGACATTCTCCTAATACAACAGTAATACTAAATATACTTAAAAAATTTTAAATAATAATTCCCCTGGGCAATGCCTGGGGTTCAGTGAATAGTGTGGCGGCCCCAAATACCGAGGGTGGAGGGTTCGAACCCAGCTCCAGCCAAACTACAACAAAAAAACAGCTGGGTGTTGTGACGGGCGCCTGTAATCCCAGCTACTCGGGAGACTGAGGCAAGAGAATCGCCTAAGCCCATGAACTTGAGGTTGCTGTGAGCTGTGACGCCAGGTCCTTTAACCCCTACATGTAATGTGCTATCTTCTGCATTTCTCTGTCTTCTGTAATAACTGGATTTTGCCCTATCCCTTGAGAATCTAAATTATACTAACCTCTCAGGAATGATAACTTCCAGGTTGAAAACACCCTTTTCATAAGGTGTGTTGGCCCCACCTAATATTTCTTAAGGAAAAAAAAAGGGAAAAATTTAAGAAAATCAGATGACTTGAATTAACATATCATACTTAGCACACTATACTCTATGGTTCTAAAAGAGAAACTAAGTCTAGGACAATAATTCTCTCTCAGGGCTTTAACTAACACTCATGAAATGTACCATGATGCTGATGTACCTTTGTTTGCTGGTGTCAAACAAAGGACACACAAAATATAAAACAGAAGTTGCAAAATGTTGGCCACAAAACCAAATACAACATATTGAGTCGTTTTGTTTGGACTGCAAGATTATCTATCTATACTATTGTCATTTTGCATGTTTCTGATCTACCTTGAAGCTATTTGAGATGTCATTTTTGTTTTTGTTTTTTGAGACAGAATCTCTAACTGTTGCCCTGGGTAGAGTGCTGTGGCGTCACAGCTCAGAGCAACCTCAAACCCTTGGGCTTAAGTGATTCTCTTCCCTCAGCCTCCCAAATAGCTGGGACTAAAGGTGTCCACCACAACACCTGGCTATTTTTTTGTTGCAGTTGTCATTGTTGTGTTACTTGGCCTGGGCTGGGTTCGAACCCGTCAGCCTTGGTGCATGTGGCCGGCACCCTACCCACTGAAAACAGGCACCACTCATGAGATGTCATTTTTGGTCTAAACCAGTGGTTCTCAACCTTCCTAACGCTGTGACCCTTTAATACGGTTCCTCATGTCGTGTTGACCCCAACT
Organism: Arctocebus calabarensis; assembly: GCA_963573935.1. NCBI lineage: Eukaryota > Metazoa > Chordata > Mammalia > Primates > Lorisidae > Arctocebus > Arctocebus calabarensis. The sequence continues at coordinate 6,136 of CAUYON010200682.1, read as the reverse complement.
ATAAAATTATTTTTGTATGAAAATATAGCATGAGGAAGGTTGAGAACTACTGGTCTAAACATAGCTTTAAATCTTGCCTATCAATCAGCAAAAGGTACAATAAAAAGCCAAAGAAGCAAGAAATGTCAAGCAAACCTTTTATGAATGTAAACAAATTAGTGCAGATAGAGTCGGGCACTCTGACCTTATAACTGCTCCCTACTCTAGAAGACTATACAAATGTTTGAAGGTCAGCACAAGCTTTAATATGGCCATGACTCTCATCATAGGTATAATATGATACCTACGAGCTCGCAGATCATCCATTTGGTCTTTATCTTGCCAGCATGTGATGCCTGGGGGTGGTTCTGTAGCTAACATTTGCAGCTCTCTCTTTAGACGTGAAGCTCTCTGCATGATCTCCAAGTAAAAGAAACCACAGTTCACTGCTCTATACTAAGATGCACTGGGGAGAAGAAGGATAACCATGAAACAGTCAGCAATAGAAAGACTGGCGTTTTCAGCACACAGTTTCCATTTAATGAAGAACAGATTCATCTTATTAATCTCTATTCTGACAAAGGAATCTGAGTTATTTCCATTTCCTTCATGTGAATTGGCGACTCAGGCAAATAAAATTTTAAAGTACATAACAGAAATGCAAAAAGTTCTACAAAACACAAAATACTACAAGTTTTAAATTAACGTGTGGTGTTTCCATTGATAAATTATAAACACATGAGACCAGGATGTGGGTTTGATTTTGCTCACCACTATATCCTTAGCATGCCTGGCATAGTAAGGAACTTGACAAGTACTAACTGTGTGAAGAAATCTACATTAGCTTTGTAAAAGCAAAAGTGATAGAAATAGTCAATACTCTGAGATATTTATAAGCAAATGTTAAATGTCTGAGGTTCTCTCCATGTAATATAGATGCTACATCCTCCCAATTCTTCTCGGATGACATTCCATCAATTATTCCATTTTTCTCTAGTATTTCCAATTTTCCCTTCTTATTCACCAACACTCAAAGTCTCTTTCATCTAAAACAAACACCCACACAAGTATCTACTCAACAGCCTTGTCAACTCTAGTTCTCCACCCACTAACCAAAGGATACTAGCTCTTTGGTAAGTGTTACAAATACTCCCCAGTTTGTGGCATGTCTTTCTACGTTATTCATGGTGTCTTCCAATAAATACAGAGTCTTAATGTAATGAATTTTTAAATCTTCTCCTTTACATTTGTATTTTCTGTATATTAAATTTTTCCTTATTCCCAAATTTAAAGGTATTTTCCTACATATTCCTCAAATTTTTTTCTAGTTTTGCTTTTCACACTTAAACCTTAAATCCATTAGGAGTTGATTTTTTTTAATATGGTGAATGAGGCAAGTTTCCATTTAATTTTACATTTTCCCCACATGAATGACCAATTATTGTTGTACCACTTGTTGGAAAAATCCATCAATTCCCTGACACTATCATGAATTAAATTTCCATGTATATGTGAATTTGTTTTGTGACTCTTAAATTTGTTCTACCAGTCACAAAAAATTTTTGAACCAATATCCCACGGTTTGAATTACTATAGCTTATTTATTTTCATTATTTGACTTTTCTAGTTTTATTGAGGTATAATTATCAAATAAAAATTGTATATTTTTCACCAAGTGATGGCAAATTTTTTTTTAAAAAATAATACAAACAAAAGTTGTATACATTTAAGGTGTACAACACAATGCTTTACTACAGCTTATCCATCTGTTCTTTTTTTTTAAAGGTATCTTGGTTACTCATTTTTCCATATAAATGTTAGAACCAGTTCATAAAAATACCCAAATGTACATGAAATTACAATCCAAATTCAAATAGGGTTTTGTGACTAGGATTATAATTTCATTCACTCATGTATCAATTTGGGGAGAACTGATGTCTTTATGATACTGAGTCCTGAGATCCATGAACATGATATATTTCAGTCTTTTTTTTTAAAACTTTATTCAAATCAATATGATTTTTCCAGTCTTTTTTGATTGAACCTTTCCAAAGGTTTTATAATTTTCTTTATAAAGCCTTACCTAATTTTTGTTAGATTTACTCCTAAGTACATTTTAGTTACCTTTATAAAAACACTATTTTCTATTTCTTACTGATACATGTAAATATAATTGATTTTTAATCAAAACCTTAACAGTAATAATTTATTTACTAATAATAAATTTAATTATTATAAATTAATAATTTAATTTATTTTGAGGGAAAAGGAGTAGTAATTCTTTTTCTTTTTTTACTCACTACTATGCTAATGAGGAGGGCATAGTAATTCTACATAGCCAATCATATTATCCACATATTATCAGTTTATTTCTTCCCTTCTAGAAAACTTTTCCTGCTTTCTAATCTGGCAGTAACTTCTAGCACAATATTGAATAGATGAGCTAACAGCTGGTGCTCATCCAATTTCTAACCATAAAGGAAAAGCTTTCAACACTATGCTTATCAGTAAGATTGACCTATAATTCTAATTTTGTCCTTATAGGTATCAAGGTTATGCTAGCCTCCTAAAATTAGAAAGTATTGTCTGTTTATTACATATCATGGATTAGTCTGGGAGAAAACTTGTTCCCAGGCTGCCTGAAAGAAGTACAGCTGGTCCTGTTTTTTCATTATGAGAAAATTCTTAACTACAATTTTTTTTCCGTTCTTTTTTGAGATGAAGTCTCACTCTGTTGCCCCAGGCTACAGTGCCATGGCATTAACCTAGCTCACAATATCCAACTCCTGGGCTCAAGAGATCCTTCTGCCTGAGCCTCCTGAGTAGCTGGGACTATAGGCACCTGCCACAAACCCAGCTAATATTTGTGTTTTCAGTAGAGATAAGTTCTTGCTCTTGCTCAGGCTGGTCTTAAACTCCAGAGCTCAAACAATCTTCCCACTTTGGCCTACCAGAGTGCTTTAGAATTACAGGTATGAGCCACTGTGCACAGAGACTTCCTTTAAATATTACAGTATGGCTCGGTGCCTATGGCTCAATGGGCTAAGGTGCCAGCCACGTACACATGACCTGGCAGGTTCAAATCCAGTCCGGCCTGCCAAACAACAAAAAAAGACAGCTATAACCAAAAAAATGGCCGGGCATTTTGGCAGGCACCTGTAGTCCCAGCTACTTGGGAGGCGGAGGCAAGAGACTCGCTTGAGCCCAGGAATTGGAGGTTGCTATGAGCTGTGATGCCACAGCACTCTATCCAGGGTGATAGCTTGAGGCTCTGTCTCAAAATAAATAAATAAATAAATATTACAGTATTATTCAAGTTTTTAATTTCTTCTTGAGTAAATTTTAGCAAGTTAAACTTTTCTACCAATCTATTTCATGTAGCTTTAAATTTACTTGTATAAAGTTTTCTTTTTAATTTCTATAGCTTCTGTGATTATCTTTCCAGTTTCATTTCTAACATTGTTTATCTGTGCTATCTTTTATTTTCTTTGATCGGTTTTACTGGCATGTATCAATTTTATTTGTCTTTACAAAGAATTTTTTTTCAACAACTTTTTTTTTTTTTTTTTTGAGACAGAGTCTCACTATGTTGCCCTGGGTAGAGTGCCATGGCATCACAGCTCACTGCAACCTCAAACTCTTGGGCCTAAGCAATTCTTTTGCCTCAGCCTCCAAAGCAGCTGGAACCCAGGTGCCAGCCACAACGTCCAGCTATTTTTTGGTTGCAGTTGTCATTGCTGTTTGGCTGACCCTGGCTGGGTTTGAACCCGCCAGCTCCGGTGTATGTGGCTGGCGCTCTAGCTGCTGAGCTACAGGCACCCAGTCCACAATTTTTTTTAATTAAAAAAAATTAAAATAAATAAAATAAAATAATTTTTTTTTTTTAAGAGACAGGCTTGCTATATCACCCAGGCGGGTCTTGAACTCTTGAACTCAAACAGTCCTCCCACCTAGGAACCCCACCACACTCTGCACCTGAAATTACAGGTGTGTACCATCATGCCCAGAGCAAAGGACATTTTATAGTTCCTCTGTATCCAAGATTTATTTTTTATTTCAAAAACTTCTGCTCATACCTTTATTTCCATCCTACTTAGTTTTTTTTTTTTTAATGAACTTAGGTTGTATGCTTATGAACAAAATAATTCCCTCAAGCTGTTTTTTTTCTATTTTCACATGACAACAATCATTAACACAGGAGAGTTCTATGACCAAATATGTGGGTGCTGTACCCCTGGGAGTACAGGATTAAAGACAAACTGCCAGCACACTAAAGCCGCATTAGGGTTCGAGTCCTTTATTTGTGCCAGTCAAAGAGCAGGCTCATGCCTAAAGAACTCTTGACCCTGGGGTTAAGTTCTCTCAGGGTTTTATAGTCGCTTTTGTAGCTGGGTTCAGGGGGAGTCAAGCAGAATTCTGCGAGTTTAACAGGAAGGCTTGCAGGGGAAGAGATGGTTGCACTTACGCTATTTCTGGGGTTTCAGTGATTTTGCCAGCCAGGTGTTCTGTAAAACAGGATGTGGTTTGATACTCACTGACCACGTGTGTGTGTGTGTGGGGGGGGGGGTGCAAGTTAGGGGCTTGCATAGGCCTGTCACAAAATAGTCACCAAAATGGAGTCAGTTTGGCCTTCTATGCACTTCCTGGGATTTTTCACCACACATTAAGCAAGCAAGCAATTCTGCAGTGAACACCAGGTGGGTGTCCTCCAATTTACTTCCGACACTATTTACCTGGAAATAGTATCAAATCCCATAGGCTGATGTCTCCGTCCCACAAGACTACCTTCGCCTTTACATTACAATCCCCAAGTCTGGGCCTCTGAAACTTCTGACCAACCAGCTTTAAGTTGGAGTTCCTATGACCCATTTTTTGAGTTCAATTAATTTGCTAGAGTGACTAATAGAACTCAGGGAAACGTTTATGTTTACTTGCTTATTACGAAGGATAGGCAGGAAGAGATGCATAGGGTGAGATACTGGGAAAGAGGCATGGAGTTTCCACGTTCTCTCCAGGCACAGCACCTGTGTTCAGCTATCCTTAAGCTCTCAGAACCTGTCCTTTTGGGGTTTTAAGGAGGCTTCTTTACATATGCATGATTTACCAAACCATTGGTTACTGGTGATAACTTAATATTCAGCCTCTTTCTCCTCCTTGTAAATTGGCAGTAGGGCTAGAAGTCCTAATCCTCTAATCCTGCCTTGGTCTTTCCAGGGACTAGTCCCCATTCTGAAGCTACCTAAGGGCTCACAGCTGTCAGTCATCATTAGCAACAAAAAGACATCAATATGGAGATTCAAAGGATTTACCAGGGAAGGGTAGAAGACCAAACATATTAACAATATCACAATGCCTGCTTATTTACTTTTTTCTTTTCAGTTATAAACAAGTTAAGACTACACATTGCCTGCTAAGTACTATTGCATCCCAAGTTTTAATGTGTAGAATATTCTTTCTTTCTTAATATTTTCTAATTTCCCTCATAATTTTTTCTTTTATTTACAAACAGGTTTCTTAATTTTCAAACATATATGGGTCTCCTAGTTATATCTGTTATTAATTTCCAATATGTAGTTTTTTATATCCTTTGATTTGTTGAGTCTTGCTTTATTGCAAAATATGTGGTCAATGTTCACACATGTAAATGTCCCATGTGTGCTTAAAAAAAGAATGTCTGGGCTCAGCGCCTGTGGCTCAACAGGCTAAGGCGCCAGCCATGTACACCTGAGCTGGCGGGTTTGAATCCAGCCCAGGCCCACCAAACAACAATGACGGCTGGGCGGCTCCTGTGGCTCAGCGAGTAGGGCGCTGGCCCCATATACCGAAGGTGGCGGGTTCAAGCCCGGCCTCGGCCGAACTGCAAAACAAAAAAATAGCTGGGCGCTGTGGCGGGCGCCTGTAGTCCCAGCTGCTAGGGAGGCTGAGGCAAGAGAATCGCTTAAGCCCAAGAGCTGGAGGTTGCTGTGAGCAGTGTGACACCACGGCACTCTACCCAGGGTGATAAAGTGAGACTCTGTCTCCACCAAAAAAAAAAAAAAAAAAAAATGGCCGGGCGTTGTGGCGGGCGCTTATAGTCCCAGCTACTTGAGAGGCGGAGGTGAGAGTCTCGCTTGAGCCCAGGAATTGAAGGTTGCTGTGAGCTGTGATGCCATGGAGT